>SNQJ01S0015069.1:4865-44968 GCA_010110895.2 Picea sitchensis | reverse complement strand
ACGCAATCCTCATTGCGCGCATTTGTTCTGTACAACTGGCTGATATCTTCTAAGTTTAAGCAAGTGGGTTATACAAACCTTTCCCCTTTTGATGGGTCTAATGGTGTGATGACCTTGTATTCACCTGACTCAAATGTCATCTTCCGTGTCTTCAAATTGATTATTGCCTGGTTTTCAAACGCCCAATACAACCCAAGCAACGTTGGATATGGTGTTGTGCCGTCCACTATTTCAATCACTTCAAAGTTTGCTTTAGTGCGCACTCCATCCATGTATACTGTCACTCCTTTCAGTCTACCAAATGGTAGGACTCTGTGTTGGTTTGCTAGTTTCAGTTGAACATGTGAGTATCCTAATGTGGGCTCTCCCATGCATTGCCATGTCTTCTTTGGTAACACATTAACTTCATATCCTATATCTAATAAGAAATCTCCCATGTTGAAATCTCCAATGTTGGCATTCAGTCTAAACTCCCTACTTTTTCTTCTCCTTGTATGATGTTGGCATTCAGTCTGAACTACTTGCATGATCCTTTTCCTACTCCATTTACAGATGAGGTTTTAGAGAATGTGGGAGGACATGAAGTGTACTCCTTCACAGATCGATTTCTAGGTTACCATCAGATCAGAATTGCTCTGGAGGACAGGTACAAAACTACATTTGCAACAGAGCGGGGGGAAGCATCCCAATCCAAAAGAAACACAGGACACATAAGAAACCATAGGGTGGTTCCACACAAGGGCCACCACACATAGGACAAACACCAAGAGTTACAACAAAACAGGTGCACGTGGGAGAAGCAAGGACATAGACACAGGAAATACCCATGGAGGAAGAAATTAGGCAGGAGACAAGCATGGACACACAGATTTCAGAGGCATCTAAGCCATTAGATGATCAAAGGAAGAGGATAGGGAAGAAAGTAAGTGGCTTCAGGAAGAAGGAAAAGGCTCATAAAAAACCACTGGAAACATCACTGATAGTAGATGATGTTGAACTAATAGCTACAACAGTCAAAGACTGAATATCTCAGGTATGGGAGAATGTTGAGAAGAACGTGTCTTCAATTTTGGAATAGGTGTAGGAAGTGAAAACTGCACTAGAGCAGATGAGGATTAGGGTAGAGCAACCAAAAAAAGAGAAACCAACAAAAACTAAGGAAGGAGTGCTTATTGGAGAAACAATGCAAATAACAACACATGGGAGCACCAATTTTATCATAACCCCTAATATTTTGTTCATTGACAAGGAGCTAACGTAGAGGCCCCTGAAAGAAATCAATACATTGGACTTGGCATTGACCAAGATCTCGATGAGGGCGCTCTATAAATTACAAATTATTGTTGCACTGGAAATTTAGTCCAGGGAAAGGTCTGATGCGACGAATCTACAAATAACACATGAAGAAAATATTACAATGAAGGAAACAATTAGCCAAGAAGGGAAGGCGAAGAAGATAGTGTAGTAGAAATTGGAAGAGATGGAGAAGCACATTAGCACAGTATTCCAAACCATCCCAAACAACCCAGAGTCATAGGGGGTATATTTTGAAGAAAGGATGAGGAAAATAGCACATGCCTTGTAGAAGTACAAGGACCAGATTAAGGAGATGGAAGAGTGTGGGGTACCCACTAGTCTTCTAGAAGTCAGAGCACAATGAGATCAGGAAGCCACAGAACTTGTAGAAAATATAGCGCATGTTATCCAAAGGATGACAGAGTTGTTGGAGCACAGTGGCCAACTGTGGACGCAAGTCCAAGAATATGGAAGCTTGCAGGACATGCAAGGAAGGGAAGATAAGGTACATGCAGTAATGGCAGAGTTAAAACAACGACGAAATATGATGTCACTACCATAAAATGTTAAGAAACTTTCAGAGATGAACATCCTATAGGCAGAGGAGAAAGCAGTGCAGGCACAAAAAATCAAGAGTGGAACATATAGGCTTGGAGGGAGGATATATATTGAAGCCTCCAGTCACCGTGTAGATGGTAGAAGCCATGATGGAGAAAAGAAACCAGGCTCAAGATCAATGCCAATGAACAACAAAGATGTATGAATCATTGACACAAGTAGTAAAATATGCTGGAGTCCACGAGTGACTCAGGATGAGTCAAAATGTTAGTGTTGGGGCCTGTTGGCACAAGCCAATTTTGGGAGAAAACCAAGGAAATTTTGAAGACTTCAAGACAACACTAGAAAATAACGGAGCGCACCGGAAATAAAGGAAAAGTAGTGCCAGAAATAGAGGAAAACCATATACAAAATGGAAAAATTGTTGTGGAGCAGTTGGAAAGTGGAAAAGCGTCGACTTGGAGAATGGTTGGATCATGGACCCACCAATATTAAGTCAAGGAGAAAGTGGACAAACCTACTCCGCTTAGGGTTAGCGTTTTTGTAAGGGATTTTCCCCATTTTGTTGTATAAATAGAATGTATTAGGATGACAAGAAGGTTTCCATTTTTGTTGGTGTGTATTGTTGAGGTTGTAGTAGATCCTTTTGTTGAGTAGGAGGTCTTGTTGAGATACTTTTGTGATCTGTGGAGATCGGATGTAGCAGTGGAAGAATTGTATAGTGCACAACACTAAACTTTGCAAGAATATGCATAAAGAGCCCAAGCGAAAAATCTTTGTGGACGTAGCCCAGGAGGGGGTGAACCACAATATATATGTGTCATGTGTATGAATGTTTGCATTAATTACTATTATGTTTGAGTTAACAAGCTTTGTGATGAATATGTTAATTGATAAATCTTATATTACTGTGCACTAAGGAAAAAATCAAGGAATCTGCAGAATATCACTAAGTAAATGAATGTCATGCCTAGGGTTTAGATATGAATATTATGTTACAATAGAGAACTATCTATCATGGAATACATGCCGCTATAATGGTTAATGAAGTGTTTTTGGAATATTAGTGTGTTGTTGTTCTAAGCTAAGATCTAATGGGATTTTGAGGGCTAAGAGAGAATAGACCGAATGCTTCTGAGAGAGAAACACATCCCATCCCATGGTTGCAGACATCTAAGTCCTGCGACCACCCATTGAACTCATCTCGGGTGAGACTGTGGAGTGCACTTTCTGTGTTTTGTTTCCTTCTCGTATCCAGAAGGGCTGATGGTCGAAGGGTTGTTGGTAATCCTGTAGTTAGAACCTGGGTCATCCCACAAGTAAACCAACAGAAGAGGATATTATGCAACAAAATTATAAACGTGCATGGAAGAAAACTTCAAAAATATTTTCAACAAAGGTGAAAAGCAAGAAAAACAATCCTAACAGGAATGGAACCAACAATGTTTAAATTTACTTATGTTTTATAAATCTATCTTGTTATTAGGACAATATTAAAGGCTATATACAAGCCATGTAGCTATCTTTAGGAACAAAATTTTGAGAATATGGCATATAGGTTGTAATTTTGTGGAAATTTTGAATAACTGTAAAGTCTTCAAAACAATATTACTCTTTAAATTTTGTATTAATATGTTGTACAGTTCAATAGCAGTGCCATTTTAATACAAAAGTAATTGTTTTTGTTTAAAAAACAAAAAAAAAAAATGTTTTTTGTCATGGTGCATAAAACTCACATGAGACAAATTATGGAGTGAAGCCAACAAAGTATTTGTTGAAAGATGGAATGAGGAATGGCTTCGAAATATTTTTTACTCTATATAAATCACTCATTGCTATGATACACTTTTTGACTTACACAATCATGTATATTATAGTATAAATGTAGATATACTCATTACACTTTATTTATATGTTTGTAGATGGAACATGAATAGGTAGAACAAAATCAATCCAATAAACCAAACATTCAACCAACTAACCCTAGTACAATATCCCCTATAAGTGATGAAGAATGAGATATGCAAGAAGCCCGAGCAATGATAGCAGTCTATGCAGTAAATGATGATCATTATAATTGAATGCTACACACTGCATATTTTGACATGTTTGTCTATAAGAATCAAACAATTTGTTTAATGTGGACATATTGTCCAAATTGATGAGGGAGGGTTAACAATAATTGTAACAATTACTTATTGACATTTTTTACTATCGCAAACCTTTATGTTGTACCGTTTTGTGTGACAAAAGGTCCTTTTCATATATAATAAAATGGGTTTCTTATTATATTGCATTGTTCGGTGTCATAAATTGTTACTTTGTCAATTAAATGCATGGATGATTTACATTGTTGCAATAAACAAAGGGGTAATCTATTGGTATATTTGTTTAAACGATACAATGAACTGCAATTATTATATCTACATGCAATAACTAAAATATAAAAATCAATATTATATATAAAAAAATATTTGGTTTTTTAATGATTAAATGATTTTTTGTCAAAATAAAAGAAGATGCCTTTGCATACACGTAACATGGATAAATTCAACACTAAAACATATTATTGCATTGTCTTCATTTAAACACAGCTATGTATCCCGTACATATTTATGCATTAAGTGCGTTAAAGTGATTTTTAAACACTAGTGATATACATGAACAAATAGACCAGTGCTATATACATGTAAAATGAATCAATGCTAATGATTGTAATAAGAACATCGACACTCCTATGACAACAACAACAATGTTTCCTTCAATGATACCATTACCGTTGTCGTTACTATTATCATTATTGTTACAAACTTTACAATGCACACTATGATATACACACTAGTTGTTGGACATTGGGTTCAATGCTTCCTGTGAGTTTTGCAACATGGGTTAACCCCCTCTCATGGATCCTAACTCCGACGATTGTGGCGGAAAATAATGCTTGCAGATTTTGGTCTAACGGAAATTGTAGTCCAACAATTGGTATCAGAGCAAGCCTTCATTATAATCCTTACAAGCTAGAAGGAGATCCATGGACACATAAGTAGAATAAGGTTGTGTAGAATCATCTAATTGTTATCTTATCGATAAAGAGGAAGATTTGTTGAAGCTAAAAGATAAATTTTTAGATGTGTTAGAAGATGATCAATATACTTTTGATCCTAATTTTGATCTTGATGAATACATTAAGGAAGCCTTGGAAAAATACCAAAGGCATACCATGGAACTAAGACAAATACTCACGAAACAAGAAGAAGAGATCAAGAGACTAAAGAGTGATATAATTAGTGAAGCATAAGAAAAGAAGAAAGTAGATTATGAGTCTAGAAAAATCCTTGAAGTCAATTTCAATCTGAATACCCAAATTGAAGAAGCCAAAAGGAAAGCAAAGAAGTCAAACAGGTTCATGAACAATTCAACCATTCTTGATGAAATATTGAGTTGTCAAAGATCACCTAATGATCACCTAATGATAAAATACGGTCTTGGGTACAACAAGGAAGCATCACACTTTGAATCTATCACTTCTAAGAAGCATGAGGTAAGTCCTTCATTTTCAAAAGGTGGAAGTAAAGAAGCAATTCCTACACCTCAAAGAAAATTTAGAAGAGAGACACCTTCAAGGTGGACACCAAAGCAAAGGTATGAAAATATTTTCATGGTCATTGTTTCTCATGTAATGAATTTGGTCACAAAGCTTTGGATTGCAGACATTATGCAAGGAAAGATGTTGGAATTTTTCATAACAACCTAAGATGTTGGAGATGTAATCAAGTGGGATACATTGTTTCTCATTGTCACACCATGAGATGTTACAGTTGCAGTGGGTTTGTCCACAAAGCTCAGGATTGTTGGAATTCAAGGAGAGAGTCAATGAGGAGTGCTTCATATAGAATGGAAAGAAGATCACATGTAACTTAGAAGGAATACAATGTTGAAATCATGGAAGCTCAAAGTACAAGTACAGAGAAATCATGACACTCTCAGAAGTCGGTGAAGAAGACTGAACAACCAGAAATGAATTAAGGAATCAAGAATCAAGAAAGCTTCACTCTTTCTGAAGCATACGCGGGCTCCTATGGGAGAAGTATCATATGTATATGAGGTGACCTATGGAAATTTCACATACACATGCGAGTTTTCCTTGGAACAAGCCGTGTTCCTATTCAAAAATCCTCAAGAAGAGGAGTGTATAGATGATTTGAAGCATGGTTTGATGGTATAACTCTGTTTTGCAGGGTCTGACATGGTTTGTTGCAATTTTTCATGATTATATTATTATATGTGTGCTTGATGTATGTATGGTGATGAAATATGGTTGAGTGTTGAAGCTTATCTATCTTGGATGCATGGTACAAACTTTAGTGTGTGGAGTGATGCATTCCTGATAAGGTATATTGTTGGTTATGTTCTAAGTGATGTTATGGCACCTTTTCTATGAGATATATGATGATGATGTGATGCTATCTAGATATATCATGCTATGCGATGCTATCATGATGATGGGACACTCTTAGAACATGTTAAGAGGTACTATTGGCTACTTAGTACTTGATGTAGTGAATGGTTTTTTAGGCAGATTTGTCATGGTAAATGGTCAATACATATGTGAGCTCCATTGATATATCTTATGATGTATTGTTAGAGGCATATTTGTTGGATGTCTTGGTGCATGCATTTGGCATGTGGTTGAGCTACATATTGGTACATGTAGTTGATGAGTTGATGAGGTGGTTATGTTGTACATCATTGATGAGTCATAGTTTGATCCATGGTTGATGCACTTGCTTTGGTACATGGTGTATGGGATGATATAGTTGAGATGCTTGGTTGATATATTGATGGTTGAGATACATGGTTGTGGAACTTGGTTCATGGAAGAGGCATATCATGGCTGATATTTCACTTGTTTGAGGCATGTTGTAATCTAAGGGAAAGTAGAGAGTGTTACAAGTAGAACCTTGCATATCCATTATAGAGATGCATACACATAGACATATGGACATACATAAGTAATGAGATCCCAAAGAAGAGTCTTTTTATTATATGATAGATAGTACAACACAATTACATATATCCTCTTCCATGAAGCTATCTGAGCCTTCATGTGCTTATCTATTCATACCTCTAATAGGCAGTCGTAAGTACTTAACTATCCGGGTCGGTCAATTAACAGAGACTCTGACTGACTTCTACTTCTAACTACGTCGATTGACCAACAATTATAAGTCGACCATCGGGTCTAGTTGACTAGCCCCTACAACATCTCCCCCCATCTCAATTCCTTGCTTGTCCCGAGCAAGAGGGGGTTATACAAAATATTTTTTTCTCATATTGTGATTACAAAATTACAATAGATGAAGAAGTATAGACGGATAAAGATAAATAAGTATGTAAGAAGAAGAGACAAAATATTTATTCTGTCGGCCGACTCAAGGTTCTAATTCTGATTGAGCTGTTGTGCCTGGAGTTCCTCTACTAGATTCATTGACTTCTCTGCTCTTTTCACTTTCTGTTTTGACATTGAAAGTTTTCTAAATAATATTAGGAGCTAAAATATTTATTCGTTGGATGAAGTCACACCAAGTGTTGATGGCCTGTTGAACCTCGCCATTTAGAATCTTTCACTGGGTGATCACCTAGACTTTCTCCGCTAAATTTTTTGTCTGAGAGGTGCTCGATTGTTGATCCAATTGCTGCTCTATATGCTCCATTCTCTTGATTAGTTGGTTCATACGACTAGCTGCCTGATCTGTTTCTAGATGCACTTTGTGTCCCTCTTTCTTCCATTCCTGCTCCTACTGTGATAATTGTTGTTCAACTACTTTTCTTTTTCCAACTACATGTTTGTAAGTTTTAAACCTATGAAGTAAAGCAATGCATATAGATTCTTAACCAAAACAAAATTTAATCAATGGCTCATACATAGAGTACACAGAGATTTTATACCGGAAACCCTCAACAGGGAAAACTTTTCTTATATTGATTATCTCGAATTTCACCATTCATTATACAATATGCACAATGTTTTTAGGTATTCCGTAGATACCAAAACCCTAATCCCTAAAACTGGGATTATTTTTAGTAAACCGCTAAAAATAGGAAAAACCGCCCAAAAAATATTCGGGGCGCTGCCCCGAACGCTGCATGTAAGCAAGGGGGGCATACCTGCCCCCCCTTAGGACCCCCCTAGGAAAGCACCCGACGCACACGACACAAATTGGGCACTACTACGAGGGATCGACAGACGCAATTGTCATATCTGATGCACCCACACACACACATGCAAATAATATAACACATACCCAACAACGTTAAGGGATTCTTTTACTTTGTTATCCATGGTCGATTTCCTTGATTGTTCTATACTGTAGACCACAACACTTTGTACCCGACATTTAGTAAATGCTTCTGCAAAGTGAGTCAACGAATCATTTAGCACCAAGCTGAGTGTGTTGGATTCTTTGGTTAATTTATGAACATGTTGCATGAAGCTTTTAAAATTCCGTTGTTCTTCTTTTGATACCATATTTATTTGTTCTTGGGTTGTCTGGCCTTCTTTAAGTACTAAGTCACGTTGTTGCTCGACTTCTTCTTTTTCTTTCTTCAATACTTCTACTTGTTGTCGGTAATTTGTACTGCTTTCGGTCCTTTTGTCGATCAGTTCCTTGAAGTTGTATAAGGGTTTCTATAACTCTGTGATCCAGATTTTATGAGTAGAATGAAATGAATACAGATTATTAAAAGATACTTAAGACAAAATAATAGAGATACAATAAAACTAATTTTCTATTCAATAAGGAAATAAGTTGAAACTATAAAATGCAAAGGAAAACAAGCTTGCTGGAATGGTGGCGGCTTATCTCTGAGAAGAGATGTGACAGTTGCACTCATTCACAAGAAGATGATTACAATGGGGCTCTGAAGGCATTTTTTACAATAAAATGGAATGTCACAAACCCTAGACATCCAAAAAACCTAACACTAGGATATGAAGCACCAAAAGTTATGTGGGCCTCGTTTGGGTAAGTTAGTATATCAACTTCCCCGGGTCGTAACTTTTGCATACGATCTCCGTTTGGGGTGCACGATAGCTCGTTGGAAAGGTATCATCGAGGAGATTCATTTTATGGGCTCAAACAAATCCTTTGGATATCATTGAGAAGAGTTATCCCAAAAAACATTCATTTAGGCCCTCAAAATGGCCCCAGAAGTTAAAAACTGCTAAAAATAGTAAATTACCAAAATTGCCAGAAAATTGTTTTGAGCCAGTTGGAAAAGGTGGGTGGCCACCGATATCTACTTGGATCAATCCTCCCTCCTTAGGAATAAATTTTATCCATTGCGTTGAGTTCTCCCATCAGATGAGGAAATTTCTGTTGAATTTGGCCCCGGGTGAGCCACTTGCCTTGGTGTAGGATTTGCCCTACTTTGACGAGTTGATAAAGTTGGATCCTTTGTTGTCAAGTGCCCTTGATATATTTATCCACAATATAATCACTATATGCCTATTAAATGCAGTCAGGCTTGATCTCTTTTGGTGTCAACTTCTCTGCTATCTCTGAGGTGTCCAATTATGGTGGGAAATAGGGTCGAAGGAGAGCCACGTTGAAGACTGGGTGTAGGCCAAGGAAAGGGGGAATGTTGATCTAAAAATCATTGTCACCCACAGCCTTGGTTATGGTGTATGACCCATAACAGAGTGGGTGAATCTTTCAATGGGGATCTGTAAGGCGTTCTTTCTAAGTGTGCAACTAAACTTTGTCGCCCACCTGAAACTTATGTGGCACCCGATGTTGATCATGGCGTTGTTTGTACTTGGCATTAGATTTCTGTAAAATATCCTAAACCTGTTGGCGGATGTGCTGGATCTGCTCAATGAACCAGGTGTCTTTGTTAGCATCCGGTGGAGCAGGGGACGAGTCGGTTGAGGTGGTCATCAGGGGTAGTGCAACATCCATGGGGCCCAATGGTTGGAATCCCAACCCCACCTGAAAGGGGTTGTGGCTAGTTGAGATATGTAGGGTTCGATTGTAGCTATGTTGGAGATAGGTAAGACTCTCATCCCATGTTTTGGGGTGTTTTGAATTATACATACGCACGATATGTACGATCATCTAATTGATGACCTCAGTTTGGCCATTTGTCTGGGGGTGGCAGGCAGTGGATTTGGTGAGCTTGGTATCCAGTAGTGACCAGAGGCTCAACCATAATGTGTTGAGGAACCGAATTTCACAGTCTAAGAGAATGGTTTGTGAGATCCAAAAATGTACCCATACTCATTCAATGAAGAGCTTGGTAGTGGATTTTGTTTTGATGTTCTTCTTGTAGGTGGCTAGAATCGCCATCTTGGAAAAGTGATCAACAACCATAAAAACACAGTCATTTTCCCTCTTGGTGGATGGGAGGCCCGACATGTAGTCCATTGAGATGGATTCCCACAGCCTGTCAGAAGTATGCTGAGGATTGTACATGCCCTATTTCTTTGTGTTTGGTTTGGAAATAGCGCAAGCGGTGCAAGATCTGATATACTTGTCGACATCCTGTCAAAGTTTCAACCAGTAGAAATGTTTCTGCATCACTTTCACTATATTTTCGACATGAAAGTGTCCTGCCACCCAATTGTAGTGAGCTTCCCAAATCAGCTTCATGTGCTCACTTGATGGAATGCAGAGATGGCCCAAATGGAACAACATCTCATCTTGAAGATGGAAATTAGCAACCACTGAATTGGCGCCCAACATTTGGTAAGTGGTGGAGAAGTCAGGGTCTGTCTCATAAAGGTGGGGCCATCCAAAGGTATCGTGGCCACCAGAGTCTAGCACTATTGTGACTGGAGTTTGGTTGAGGAAATCAACAACTCGGTTGGTACTTCTTGTTTTATACTTGATGTTGAGGTGAAATTGTTGTAAGTATGTGGATCAATTTTGATGGCAGTCATTTTGCAATTTTCCTTGGGTCTGCATTAACTGTAGTGGCTTGTGATCAATGTGGATGATTGTCTCCTTCCCAAGAATGTAATGTCTCCACTGGAGAAAGGCTTTCAAAATGCATTACATTTATTTGTCGTAAGTAGTGTTCTTATGGACAACATCTGATAGTGTCTCACTATGATATGTCACGGGGTGGCTGTGTTCAGTGAGAACGATGCCCACATCATAGTCTAAAGCATCTGTCTGGATCTCAAAGAGATTGTTGCAGGTTCGGTAATGAAATTACTGGGGATGCGAACAAATGATTCTTCAAGTCCTTGAAGGCTTGTTGTTGGGACATGACTCACACAAATTTTTCCTTACCACCACCCCTGGTTACTTGGCTGAGGGCCCATGTGATATGAGAGAATCCCAACACGAATCTGCAATAGAAATTGGCAAAGCCCAAGAAGCTCCGAAGTTCAGTGAGTGTGTTTGGGGCTAGCCAGTCACAGATGACCTGTATCTTCGCTGGATCCACATGCACACCATGTTGATCAATGATGTAGCCTAAGTAATGGACCTTGTCCATGCCAAAGGAGCATTTTTCCAATCTTGCATATAGTTTGTGATGTCGTAGGGTGTGAAGAACTTGTTGAATATGTTGCAAGTGTTCTGCCCAAGTCTTGTTGTAGATGAGGATGTCATACAGATACACCACTACAAAAGTATTGGTGAAAGGTCATAGGATATCGTCCATCATCCTCATAAAATTTGTTGGATCATTTTTCAAACCAAAGGGCATGACCAACCATTCAAAAATACATTTTTTTGAATTGAAGGCAGTCTTCCATACATCTGTTTGTTCTATTGGGACCTGGTGGTAGCCAGACTTCAGATCAATCTTACTGAAGTATTTGGCCACTGTGAGTTGATCAAGGAAGTCGTCAATTCAGGGAATTAGGTACCAGTTTCAAACTGTTATTTTAGTCAAGGCCCGGTAATCAATGCAGAGTTCCCAGGTCCCATATTTCTTTTGCAACAACACAATTGGGCTCCCACAAGGCAATGCGTTGGGGCAGATGTGCCCCTTGTGGAGCAGTTCTTATATCTTCCTCTTGATCTCATCATTTTCTAATAGAGAGTGGTGGTAGACTGGACCATTGGGTAGCAGTGCGCCTGGGGTCAGATCGATGGGATGCTTGACCTGACAGTGCAGAGGTACCCTGGTAGGAGAAGAGAAGATATTTGAGTATTATTCAATGAACTTATCCACTTTCTTCTGTTTCTTGGAGAGATCAGTCATGGAGGCCCTGGATGTGGTTGTGATCTTTCTCTCACTCCGAGAGCGAATCATGAAGAAGACAAATTTCTCAGTCTGAGAGATGACCTTCCTGCATTATTTAGCATAGATCAAGGAAATAACACTAGGAGGGACTGCCTCGGGTATCCTGTACAATTTCTTGTTCAAGGTAATAATAACACCATGAGGCCTAGACTCACATACATCTTGACATTTCCATAAATAAGGTTGGCCAAACAGAATATTACAAACTTCGAGAGGAGAAACATCACACAATACCTCATCTTTGAAGGGATTGATGTCGTACGACAGTTGACATTGTTGGCTGACGTGGAGATCACTTCTTTGGCGAAGCCATCCAATGGTATAGGGTTGTAGGTGCGACGTTGTTGACAGGGCCAACTACTTGACAACCTCTTCTGAGATGAGGTTCTTTTGGCTACCGCTATCAACGATGAAGTGCAACGGGGTGCGTTTCACCCACATCAATGAATGGAAGAGGTGCTCACCTTCTTCTAGATCGTCTGGTTCACTAGGCTGGAGCTTGGTGGTAGCAACGGTGGCACTGGGTTTCACGTCAATGATCTGTCTTCCCCTTTTTGGTTCTAAGTCAGATTCAGAACCTGCATCTAATTCATAGGATTTCACTTTGGCCACCAGTGAATGCTTTGAGAGGCAATCAACAATGTTATTCCAAGGGATCTTATGGAAGTCACACCACTTTTCGGTACCTTTCTTTGTCTTTTCGGTGTCCTTCTTTGCTTGCGTCTTGGACTGGTTGTATTGATATTGTCCATCTTGGTTTTGTCCTTTGTTATGTGGGTTGGGGCTGCCCTTTCTTGGATTTTTTTGTGAGGGGTTCCCAGGCCCAAATTGCCACATCTTTTGTTTGAGCTTCTGCTTGATTTTGATGACATATCGGTAGGTCGTGCCCAAGGATGAGATGTACAGAAATTCCATTTCGGTCTGTATTTATCTATGCAGAGCACCACGATAATTGAGCACCAAATGTCGCTCTGAATCTTTGATACCCATCTTGGTGCGCAAGGTATGGAAGAGATTTGTGAACTTTGACACTACTTGATCCCTTTCTTGCCGTAGTGTGGTCCATTTGGTATAAAAGTCGTCATAACTTCTGAAAGGTTAGTATTGTTCCTTAATAGCATCCTTAAAGGATTCCCAGGTGGTTGTGACTGTAAATAATGAGGGTTCCTATATTTATTTTTTCTCACAAAAAGTTCCCCATCAATATTTGACATGGGGAACGGCTTTGAGGAGCACAAAAGTAATCTTTTCTCTATTCAAAAAGTTATCAACAGAAAAATACCCTTCTAGTAGATTCAAACAATTGTCTACAACATTTGCGTCTATCCGACCTTAAAATATTGGAATATCGAATTTTTGTTGTACCTTGAAGGGGGTGTCACCTCTGCTCGAGGAATATGCATTTCATGTTGGTATCCGTCGAAGGATTTGCGCAAAACTATCCATCATCCCGTTCCTCTGTTGCATGAGGGACTCCTTGAGAAGTTTTTTGAAAGGATATCTTGTCCCATCATATTTATTTTCTCCTACCATGAGAGGTCACTTGGGCGTGCGAGAGATTTTGTCCTCAAGAGAAACAAGCTCGAGACCCAATTATTTATACCCTCACCTCGTTGGAGACATACATTAAGACGACAAGGAGTAGACCGATATGATACCATTGATCTAGATTTTATGAGAAGAAAGAAATGAATACAAAATATTAAAATATGCTTAACACATAATAACAAAGATAGAGTAAAACTAGTTTTCTATTCAATAAAAAAATAAGTTGAAACTATAAATGCAACAAAAAACAAGCTTGTTGGAATGGTGGCGGCTTATCTCTGAGAAGAGATGTGACGACTGCGCTCATTCACAAGAAGATGATTATAATGAGGATATGAAGGCATTTTTTACAACAAACCATAATTTMAAAAACCCTATACATCCAAAAACCTAATCCTATGAGATGAAGTGCCAAAAGTCATGTGGGCACCGTTTGGGTAAGTTAGTACATCAACTTCTCGGGGTCGTAAATTTTTCATACGATCTCCGTTTGGGGCATACAATAGCTCGTTGGAAAGGTATCATAGAGGGGATTCATTTTGGGCACTCAATATGAGTCTTTAAAGTTCATTGAGAGGATMAATCCAAAAAAACCTTCATTTAGGCCCTCAAAATGGCCTCGAAAGTTAAAAACTGCTAAAAATAGTAAATTACCAAAATTGCCAGAAAACTGTTTTGAGCTAGTTGGAAAAGGTGGGTGGCCACCGATATCCACCATGATCACTCTAATATTTTGTCTATCCCTTCGTGCAGCCTTAATTMTTCTCTACATTCTTTCAATATATTCCTTTGTTCTTGTTTTAATCGTTCGACCCGACTTCCTTCTTTCAACAACTTCTTCCATCTTCTTGTTGATTCTTTGGGGATGGCTCCATGTAAGTCGAACAATTTTTTTTCGGAGATGGTGGTTGGGTCGAATGAGGTTTCGACTGACGATCCCGATGGAGTCTCCCTTCCATTTGTTTTGATGGTGATGATGGATGGTTTTCTTTTCTTTTGTTTATCTGCGAACTTAGGTGTTTGACCATCTTTTGTGAGTGTTTGTTGTGTTGTCAGGATGCTTTGTTCACTTGCTTCATTTTTTCTTCTTCCTCGTGTTGGGTGTTGTGTTCGTTCATATTTTCTTTGTCCCGAATATTTGTTTTTTCTACATTAATCTACTTAGTATTTATAGGATCTATCTCCGGTAAAGGTTTTTCATTCTGCATTTTTTAGATTTTCTTTGCTTGAGTGCTTGGAGTGTCTTTTTATTGCCCTGCGTCCTTATCATTCTGGTTAATATTGACTTGACGTGTTTCAACTGATCCCATGACTTATTCTTCTTGATCTGATGCTTCAAATGGATGGGTTTCCTATTGTTGTGTTGGGATGGTCGATTCATTGACATGCATTGCTTCTACTGGCTTTTGTAGCAGTTCTGTGTCGGTTTCTTCGACTGACTCATGTTTCTCCATGTTGATAGTTTCTATCTCAATATCATATGTCTCAACTGGTTGATCTAACTCTATGGCTTCAGACAATTCATTGATAATTAGTTGCCTCTTCTTTTTCTTTGCAGGTACTTTTTCTATGGCCCGGACCGGTTCTGCAGGGGGTGACTCCCTAGTGAGGTCGATTGTTGCATCAGGTGTTATTTTCTTGCTTTTTGTTACTTTCGGTCTTAATTCTCATTCTATCGTATTCATTGTAACTTTTGTGGGGCTTAAAAAATAAGTTG
Organism: Picea sitchensis; assembly: GCA_010110895.2. Lineage (NCBI taxonomy): Eukaryota > Viridiplantae > Streptophyta > Pinopsida > Pinales > Pinaceae > Picea > Picea sitchensis. The sequence continues at coordinate 29,589 of SNQJ01S0015069.1, read as the reverse complement.
TTCTCTCTAGATTCTTCTACCTCTTTTCCCCTCTAGTTTCAATCTATTTGAGTGAACTCTTTATTTTCTTTTATTTTTGTAAGGCTCCTTCATCTGAGGTTCGACAGAGGAACTATATATATTCTTCATGGTAGTCGTTTCTTGTCGAGTTTGCTTTCACTTGATAGTAATATTAGAGGTAATACTTGTCATTTTTTCTTTCATGATTAGATCATTGAAGTCGATGCACTCAATCGAATGGAAAGTTTCTCTCCATATCTCCTTTGTGTCGATCTCTAATGCTTCTTCTTTGGTAGATTTCTTCCCTTTGTTCTTTTTATTTAGTCGTTTTCTTTTTTCTGGAGAAGGATTTTGAGGGACTAATACTAGAGCTTGTAAATATTCAACAAACAAAATTGTATAGAGGGAAGATTGTCTTTCTTCCTCTTTCTCTTCGTCAGTCAATGACATCAAAAGAGGAATCCATGTCTGTTGTGACTCTGATAGAATTTCAAGGTTCTGATTCTCTTGTCTTTCCAACTTTGTAAATATTTCCTCTATTGTTGGTTGGTAGTGTAATTCTTTTGGTTCAGGTGCCGACACAACTCTACACCAAAGCCTTGTACAGTCAAGTTCCAGCTGAAAGTGGCAGGGTGACGGAAGGGCTTGTTGTTGGGAAATTATACCCTACGGACTAACAAGCTAGGGCTTAAACTTGCATGCAGATCATGACCCTTAAGAAATTACTTTTAACCTTCTGTCCCAAACCTAAAACCCTTTTTTCACATGCAAACATGGAAAGAACCGACTAACCTTTTTATCGACGTTTGGTGTAGATCCTCCGTTACGCTTTATCTCCTTGCTTCTGCTACTCCTTCCAAAGACAATCCTGCAATCAAGACAAAAACACTACGCATACATGCTATTGTTCTACTAGAGGGTTAGAGATTAAGCATAAATCAAATAAAATATATAAGACTCGTACATTGGGATGGGAAAAGTATTCTTTATTAATCTCAAGATGAATCAACTTACAATAATCATAGAGATCGGCCACGTTCCTTGATCCACGATCCACAGGCCTCCCTCTTCTTCTCCTCCAAGCTGCTTTGCATGAATTCTCCACAAAGCAGGGAAGACTAGGGTTGGGACAAATGGATTTGACAATTGGGTAGAGTTTCTTTGCTACTTTTTTCCTCAACTCAAATGGTACCCTACCCCTTCTTTTACAGGCTAAAAGAAGCTAGGAACTGGGCTGAACTTCGATACATGCATGGGCCGGGTTCAGGTTAAGCTGACCCATAAGCTTTTTGTACCATAGACAACTTTCTATTTTTGTGATTCTGAAAAAGAGGCCAAGCCTTGAGTTGTAATTAGGCACTGCTAGCAGCATTTCCTTAGGTACATGAATTAGACTTATGGGGATTTACTTTTAAAAATGGAGTTTTAGAAGAGTTTTTCAGTAGAGTTTTTGCAAAGAAGGGATATGGGTTAAACTGATCTGAGAGTAACCTGAATTTGGGGTTATCATGGTCTCCCTACTAGTGTGGTCAGAAGAGCATCAGTGGTCAGAAACATTACCATTCCTTTACCAATCATCCCGATATAAACTGAATGAATGAGGTCAGGAGTCAGGTACTGTCTGCAAAAAATATCAAGCGTCTCACCGAGGCGGGCATACCCTTCTGGGAATCATCAGAACCATGGCTACCAATCAAATACACTTTGTCCAGATCCATATAAACACACCTATGAGAGTAGCGTGAATAATACAGCGAAATACATCTCGATAGGAAGAATATACATGTATAAAGTATCATCCCAGTGATTTGGCTGATGCAGAACTCGAGCAACAGCAAAATCTTTAAAACTGGGTAGAAATTACAATATAAATGCTCATTTTTCTACAGGAGGTCTTAAATGACTTCATTCGGTTATGGACTTGATAATCTCTGATGAGTGGATGAGAGGCAGGTGATTTTGGAACAAGACTTCAGTTAGACGTTAGGATGGGTAGGTATGCAGGAGGAAAGAGACATATTGCAGAGAGGGCATTCGGAGAGCAAGGTGTCCAAAATGCCTTGGACAGCCTTACAACAAAAGTGAGTAAGACTAGACAACATATCAGTAATCCATAGTCTCTGAGAGCGGAGGCACCCAGCATAAACTCTCCATATGTTTTGGAAGAATAACCAAATGGTGGAGAACACAATAATAATGAGCAAGCTTCCTAAGGTCGTACTAAATCCCAAGAATGGTGATCAGCGGAAAGAATGTGCTTTATCCAAGGCGACTCAGTCTGTAATAAAATACTTTTCATCCACCTCTTTGAGAACATCATTTGATTTTTTATTTCTTTTTTGTTAATTTTTGTTAAAAATTGTAAATAAATCATGCGATTACAATGGAGAACAGTACAACAAACGCCTAGCTCAAGGCTGAGACCTGGTGATGTTCTAGGGAAGTTATACTGGGAAAAATCCTCAGGTGGCCAAAGGTGTTAAGACACAAAAAACAAACTGTTACAAGGCTAATGGATAAGGTATGAAAATGAGGTTGATAGAACACACAATAGTAACATCCTTAGATGTAAGTTTAAAGAGCCCAGAAAAGGTAAGCTCAAGGTGGTTTCATATTTGAAATTGCAGAAAAGCATAAAGGAAACTCCAAATTGGGGTACCTTTTACAAACCAATAAGTCTGATCAGTTCGAAAAGGGTAAACTAACTGCAGATTGGAGACATCAGTTCAGAGCCATTTTAAGTGCTGACAGGGACAGATCGCAGGATATTTTCAATTTTAGAGTCCGAAAAAGCAACTTCTGGAATCCGTCAATAATATTCACGCCATGAGATAATTTATGAGTGTGAAAGAATAAGGTCTTGCTCGGCAGTCTTTCAGTTTGGGATAGAGAGCAACTATGGACTCTGGGGTTTCTTTTGTGATTTAGTCCTAGGGCTGAAAAGGGATAAAATTATGCACAGGGATACTCTTCTAAAGAATGGAATTCAATAGAGCGCTCCTTTGTTAAATGCAGTTATTGTCAGGACCAGAAAAGGAGGTAAAACTACTGTCGAGACCCAGTGACTTCAAATTTGATTTAACTTGGCGTAAGGTCCACAGATGGCTCAAACTGATACTTTCATTTTAGAGATTTGAAAGGGATTAAAAAGGAGACGTTTAAAGAGCGTTCTTACTGGACCAATTTAGCAGTGTGAAGAAACCAGGTCACTTTCGGCAAATCACTCATCTTTAAGAATTACGAAAGGGCTTAAAGAGACTCCATGATAGTTACTTTTCTTAGTTAATCGGACTGAGATGAAAGCATAAAATGGAGTCTCATTTGGATGTGCTTTGGATCTCAAAGTAAGCAGAAAAACAACAAACTTAGCTCATGATAGAATCTTTGTAGGTCGATGCACGGAATTCCTCATAATACCCGAGGCAAAATGTAATGGAATTCTTGAAAGATCACATGGGTGAGACCTCTTCGGAGACAATCCAGCTCCAAATGAAGACATTCTCCACGGCCTTGGTTTGGAGATGTTAATAGGTATGGTTTCAGCGATGAATCCCTACCTTCAACCTAGCCCTATACTCTCCACAAAGAATTCTCGAACCAACCCAATCAAATGTCGTGTCATCAATCTCAGTAATTCTGTATTTGGGAGGAAATATGATCTGTGATGAAGATCTTCCCACGGTCTGTCCGAACTAGTCATTGCTTTGATTACTGAAGCCATTCGAGGAAGGCAAGACTAAGTCTAAACGAATCTGATGGTAGCAAGAGAACCACAGACTGAGACAGAGCTCAGTGGATCCAACTCTTGTCACGGAAATTGGTCCGGGAGCTAAGGATTTGCTGGACTAGAGAGTACATACTTGACGGATGACAAGAACTGGACATGCCAGGCATGCATAATCTCATCCATAAGTGGCTGATGGGGAAGGAAGATTCCACCGATCGTTAAAGTAAATTAAATGCTGAGAAACAACGAAACATGAAAATTTTGACCTTGTGGTGAATTGATATAAACTTGACATAGCCACAGGGAGGTGGAGATGTCGAAAGTACCCATCAAAGATGGGCACAAACCAACAGCAACTCCTATGCACTAGCGACAACATTGGCTTGAGGATTATCTATCATGGGCACAGTGGATGCCCCCAAAATTTGGAGTCGAGGTCGAGAGGAGAAGGACAAGTGATCAATGGTCACTATCGGGACTTCATGTGGAAACAATAAGACTTCGGGCTTATGGCGACCACAGCTTGCATTACATAAGTCCAACTACAACAATAGATTGTAATTCATTCAGGGGCATCAACTTCACCTCTACCCAGAGCGCTACAGTCTTCCCCTAGCTGCGCGAGGGAAAGAAGGAATGATGCCATCGTCGGAAAGAAGCGACCAATAGGAGCGTGAGTAGGGAGAGAGTAGATGGCCGGTGACAGCTTCAGGGTTGACCAATGACTTTCCGGCATGCTAACGACATGCCCCACGAAATCCAGGCGCCCTCATCTACCACCCGTCACGGAAGATATTTTATTATAAAAGTTTGATGGTGAGCCACTACTACTCCCAGAAATCTCACGGGCGTGAAGGTAAGGCAAGCGGGGTTTTCAAGTCATGCGTATCTAACATGATGGTACCGGGTTTACAAGTCTCAATAGAGCCTAAAGCGATTATGAGCTTTCCTTTGGGAAGGGCAACCTTGGAGGACCTCCAAGCGGACATAGCTTCAGGGGTTTGTGATAAATCTTCCCTCCGCAAGGAGTAGTTCTAGAAATTGCGTTTGGATTGTAGAAGCTAAGCAGGCCTTTTCTTTGGAATCGTGTATTGTTTCACCAGCCGTGTTCTCGATCACATGGGGAATGAGAGGCCAGGGATCTTAGCTTCTTTGCCCTTCTCAGGAAGCGCCCAGTGCCTTATAATTAGGTGTGCTTTAGTCGTGATTAAAGCATCACTTTTAACCATACTCGTTTGTGGAAGATGAATTGTTTGGGAGGCGGTTTCTTGGATGCCCCTCGGCATATGGAGGCAGGATAAATTTTACCCATCTTTGAAAGAGTTAGTCAACAGAGCTTGTTGTTCTTTGTGTGACAACCTTAGGCCCTCAATTTGAGGGACATAGATGGGTGGTCTTCCACACACATAAGTTGCATGGATACCTTGCCTTCCTCTTTTCATTAGTGCCTAGCCAACATTATCAGTGGGTTTCTTATCCCCCTTACTCTTCTTGCATTGTTTTCTCTTCCCCTCAGATTGTTGGGTGGCCTTTGGATTAGTAGATTGCATGCGAGATGTACTTCTGATGTTTGAGTAGGAGGATCAGCCAAAGCGGTAGTCTGGCTTGTCGCTGAGTGTTGTATAGATATTTGTTGCAATTGTTTTGTCAATTTATCAACGGACTTGGTTTGTGCCGAACCAAATCGGAAATGTAGTCCGGCTTCATGCGGGTTTATCGGAATCGGTCGTGTAAGTGCATCTCGGCGGGGATGTTGTACCAATAGACCCGGTGAGAATAGATAAGCTCAAAGCATTGAGCCCCTCATGATGTCTCCTAGGAGGAAAACCCACGAAATCGCAGAGCATCTTTGGATAAGCTACTTGAACTAAAGACTTAAGGGAACCCTCAAAGGAAGGGAATGCTGGTGGGACAGGTATCTTGATAAGACTCTTTCGACATCACCACTCCCGAATATGATCCGAGATATGATCAGCTGAATACTTGCTTTCGGGGAATTGGCTAGCAGTGCAATATTTTGGCGTCGTATCTCCAGAATGCTTGGGAAATGGTTAAGGAAAGGCCATCTCGGTTCATGAAAGAATATTGTGAGTGGTCAAGCTCAGTGTACCATTTCTGACCTCCCAATAAGAGTGCGTTGGGAAACAATGCATAGCTGGGCCAGTCATCTTCGATGAGTTACGCAGACACCAAAGGTGGAAAGTGGTCATGTGATCACTCGGATCTTCATTGGAAACTGGCCTCGAACTGGAATTTCGAAGCAACCACGTTAGCATAGGAGAGCCATGAGGATCATAATGAGATAGGATCATTTAACAACCACGTCCGTCGGCAAATTATAGCGTCGCCAAGAATGGTAGTTTAAGTTGCTGCTGATAGCCTGGATAAAAAGGTCCTGGAGTTTGGTGGCACGAGGTTGCGGAAAAGTTCATTTCTGGCAGCCCCGGATTAAAGTAGAAACCATGGCCACGACGGTAAAGTTTTGGCGTCTGAGGAACATCATTGGCTGATTCCCCATGAAGGAGGACATAGGATGTTGGGCATTCATTATGTTTAATGACTTTGGGAAGGATTACCCCATCTTTTGGTCGAGGGAGGCATAGAAGTCTACCGGGGTTCCATTAGTAATGGAGCGAATTACTGAATGACATTCCGGTTGAAGGAGCGGATCCTTGTCAGGAGTTCAAAGGTCACAGTATATGTGCCCCAATGCCGGGAATAGTACCTTGTGCAGTAAATTTGTCCAAAATGGGTACTTGGATAGGAAAGTAGTGAATCTGGCGTTATTACAAATGTCCCATTCCAAACAAGCGGTGACAAACCTACCGGCCAGGGTTCTTAGCGGAGTGTTCCTTGACTCCGGCTCCAAATGAACTCGTGTGTCCAGGCTGCCCGACAGACTGCTGACGCGATCCACCGAGCGAAGGGGAAAAAGGAGGAATATGACCTCCAGCAAAAGGAAAAGCATTAAAAGGGTGGGGGTACTAGAGTTGACCTGCAGGAAGGCATTAGGAGCTCTACCCCCAGACAAAGTGCAATAAGAAGTGGAGGAAGTGAGTCGCGGGACTTGTACACACAGACTAGGCATCTTGTGTAAGCGGAGGGCCTGCTCCTTTTCAGGTGTGTAAGGAGTTGTGCGTAGCCCGATAGATGGGAATTAGATCCACTCTCACGGCGTGAATTCTTGGTGAGACCATGGTGGCAGCCCCGGACCGTGAGCAAAGGCAAGTTAGGAGAAGCTTCTCTGTGATACTTATGATGATGGGAATGGAATAATTCCCGGATATGAGAGTTTGGTTCTATCAGGTTGAGCCTTGACGGTAGTTTTTAGGAGTGAATTGGAACAATAATATCCGGCCAAGTATCATTGGATGGGGTTTCAACTATGCCAATATTGGTTGTTGATTCCTCTGGGAGTTGTTGGGCTCAATGGTTTGAAACCTGGTTTCTTCGAAAGACCCTTGTTGGTTTAGATTTTTCCTTAATGGTGGCGAGGGTGGCTCGAGTATAACCTACGACAAGCCAAGAAGCCTTCGTGACAGGAAGATCTCGGGATCCTCCACTATGTGAAAATATCACAGACGCGTAAAGGTGTTATTTACATGAACCGTGATAACACACACTAAAAGCCCTATAAAAGATGAACCGCATAATCCTGTATTTTGAAAGTGGGTTACAGCAACCAACACTAGAGCAACTTAGGTTTTAGAGTGAAACTTCGAATCTGAAGCACCCTCCGGGTATACTCACATGGCGTGGCCGATGTCTATCCTAGGTACGCGGTATACATGATCCTGTGTATGTCCCTAGATAAGATTAGCAACTATTTTGCCAGCACGTGAAACGATCCTTAGAGTAGTCTGGTCGATAGTCCCGGGTAGACCACAATGGCCGGGGTATCAAACTGGAACACATCAAAGTATGAGGAGAAAATAGTCCAGAGACAAGGCGAGGACCTCCCGGGCAGTTGAGGAACCCATGAAGTTCACCATGGCAAATGCAAGCATGAGAATCCCTCAACAAATCCTCGTGTTTCTCCCTCACGGCGGTCCAGCTTTGGATGGTTTATCTCCGCTACCTTTCCTTAAGTGACCTCGTGTTTAGCCCCAGTGTTGGGGGTCACGGATAACTTTCCATAAGCTGGATTTCTACACTCCCTATTAACAGACTCCAATGTTTGGTTTGAGTGGCCTTGGGTTACTCTCCAGCCTATTCCAAGGCCCCTAGTCCTGAGCTAGTGTATGAACCTACAAACAAAAGTCTAATAGTTTTTAATTGGCATTGCTTTTAATGGGATTTTTTTCGTCACAAGGTATGAAGGTGAAACTGATGGGTGTGTAAAGACTAAAGAAAAATGAACAAAGAAATGCTTGGAAACAAAGAAACTTTCTGAAATGCAAAACCAGCAACTTTTCAACAAAAAAAACTTCTTTCCTTTCAGCTTTCCCTGGATTTCATGCGGCCGACACCAATTAATTTCACTCCGTCTGCTGGAGGGCTACTTATGCACTAGATGCACTGCAAAACTTATGAAAAGGCTTCTTCCTGAATCTTGATGCAACAACACAATCTTCAAATGAAGAAAATGAAAAGATAATTTTTTTTATTTAAGTGCTAAATAGAGAAACAAAGGGAAAATACTGATAAGCCTAAAACCAAGAAAAAATAAAATTCTAGATTAAAGCGTGGATCGCAAAGAACCAGAGAAAAAATGCCCAAAGGCAATCAAGAAAGCGTCGATTCTAACGCTTGTCTAAAAGCCATGAAACAAGGTTACCTTTTGCTCTTTCTGTATCAAAGGCATCAACTAAGAAAACAGGGCTAAGGCTTGGTCCTAACACACTTCAAGCTGTGTAACCCCAGTCAAACCCCACAGGAGGAACACTTCTCACCACATGGGGGTTGGTGCCCCACCAAGGTGAAAGAAACCAATCAAGCCCATTTGTCAACTTTGACATTGAAAGCGTCTTTGAGCTATAACAGTCTTGGTGCCACATGAGCTGAGCCTAAAACCCAGACTCTGAATTATTATAAATACTAAGAAAACAACCACGAGGACAACCCAAACTGAAAAAGGCCCTGCGAATAGCGTGACCAGGGGTCTCTTAGAAACTTGAATGCTTCTATTTTGAAAAAAGAAAATGAATGAAGAAGATAACAAACACAATAAAGCCGACCGCAAACAAGACAATGATCCAACAAGACCCAAACAGGATCTAGAAATCCCTTGAGAAGGTAAACCCGGCCAGGGGAGGAGGCGCCTCTCATAAGCTCTGTGTCCCGCATCAGAACCTACTGCGGCAAAGCGTTCGTAAACTTCTGACAGGGAAGAGGAGACTGCCTCTTAAGCTCTCTGTGTCCTACACGCTACTGAAACCTCTGCAGCAAGCGTTCAAACGCGGGCTATAGAAGGTTAGGGCGCGGGTTACACGCGTGCAGGCCTTCTGCAGGCCGCGTGTACCTCCGTGTGTCCCGATAATGAATGTCAAGCAACAGTCAAGGAAAAAACTGGTATTATGAACCAGGTTCCCTGCTAGCTTTAACCTAACAGAAAATAAACAAATAAAGAAACATAAAATATAATTCTTTGAACTACCCAAAAACCTCAATGAAATCCGGGAACCCTAAGAGTAATATCCCCAGCGGAGTCGCCAATTCTGTTGTTGGGAAATTATACCCTACAGACTAACAAGCTAGGTCTTAAACTTGCATGCAGATCATGACCCTTAAGAAATTACTTTTAACCTTCTATCCCAAACCTAAAACCCTTTTTTCACATGCAAACATGGAAAGAACCGACTAACCTTTTTATCGACGTTTGGTGTAGATCCTCCGTTGCGCTTTATCTCCTTGCTTCTGCTGCTCCTTCCAAAGACAATCCTGCAATCAAGACAAAAACACTACGCATACATGCTATTGTTCTACTAGAGGGTTAGAGATTAAGCATAAATCAAATAAAATATATAACACTCGTACATTGGGACAAGAAAAGTATTCTTTATTAATATCAAGATGAATCAACTTACAATAATCATAGAGATCGAGCACTGTTCCTTGATCCTGATCCTAGGCTCCTCCTCTTCTTTGTCCTCCAACTGCTTTGCTTGAATTCTCCTAAAGCTTGAGGAAAGGCTAAAGGGTTGGGACAAAACGGATTCGACAATTGGGCAGAGTTTCTTTGCTATGATTTTCCTCCTTCAAATGGTACCCCTACCCTTCTTTTATAGGCTAGAAGGAGCTAGGGTTTTGGACGAACTCTCGGCCATGCATGGCCAGGAGTTTCAGTTAACTGACCCATATCTTTTTGTCCCGTCGGAAACTTTCCATTTTTTGTGATTCTGAAGGCAAACACAGGCTGTAGTGGGCCTGCTAGCGTTTTCCCGTGGGCTGTAGTGGGCCTGCTAGTGTTTTCCCGTGGGCTGTAGTGGGCCTGCTAGCGTTTACTTTTTAAAAATGGAGTTTTTAGAAGAGTTGTTCAGTAGTTTTTTGGCAAAGAAGGGATATGAGTTGGCCTGATGCCAGGTAAACATGTATGGTGCAATTTAGGGTTATAACAGAGCTCGATGTATTGCTTGCTCGACTCACTATATGTGGGAGCTATTTTTCATTACGGTGACCCATAACCAGAATATCTCTTCTGGTGGAAGTGAGTTAGATGTACCTGTTTGATTTGAAGATAAAACTTTGTATCTTTCCATTGTTGGGGTCTTCTTGGTTGTGAATGCTTCTTCTCCTACAAGCCCATACTGTTCCATTGCTATCCAAATTAGCAGTGGTGGAAACATGATGGATTGTCTTGAGTCCTAAACTTCTTTGCAGTTGGTTTTGAGCATGTCGACCAAATGTTTTGCCCATTTGAACCTTTCTGAATTCTGATCCACCTGAGTTATTGCTTCGACCATTGTCATCTTTACATCGGATGCCTGACCTGCTGGTGTGAAACATAAGGAAATTATGATGGCAGCCCAACGATATTTTGGGTCAATGATTTTGTTGATCAAAAATCCTTTAGAGTTTTTTGTTTCCACTGACCCTCTTAAGAACTACATCCAGTCATTCAGATTGGCCAATTTGGGTACTTTAGCTTTTGCTCTTGGAATTCCAAAAATCTGGTACAGGAGTCCGTCGGTTATTGCAATGGCTTAATTTAACCAAAGGTATCCCTGATGATACTGACTAATGATGACTTTTTCTACTTCTTCTTTCCAACGACCCATGTCAATTACTTGCGGGGAACCCAAGATATGTCAAATTCCTGTTTTTTCCAAGAATTTAGTTTTGTCTTTCCAACTTCCTTCCCCCATTACCCATTCTATAAAGTTTAACCAATTCTTTCTCCAGTCTACTTCCTCCATATTTGCGAGCCAAATATTTTTCATCCATGTTTCTAATGGCGTCGCAGTGGTTCTGTTAAAATCTTGCCTCATTCTCAAATATTTGGTTGTGCTCTTGACTTGACCTCTCATCCTCAACATTTGGTGATTCTGATTATTAATTTATGGAAGTGTTAGAGGGTTTATGGTTTCAATCATCTACTTGTTTTGTGCTACAGTTAGCTGTGGAGGCGAGAACAATAGTGAGGAAAAATCATATGCTTCTTCCAAATGTATATATGGTGGTGAAAGCATCAACTTTAATGCATCCATTTGTCCTCGTATGTCATGCTCTTTCGTCATAAAGATTGGAGGTACAAGTGGGTCGAGCGAATGGACGTTTAAATAATTATTGGGTTGGCATTATTTTAGGTCACTTTGGCTATTAAATGTAAGATTGTGTTGTTGAATGTCGCACATATCATTATATTCGGTGGTTGTACAGCGATCATTTCCATTATTAAAGTGTATGTCAACTTTTACCTGTCCCGAATTAAATGCTCCATCTCTGCTGACATCGATGTTTTCTTAGTCGGCGTTGTCTTGGACCTGACTGAAGAGGTTCCCTCTATTGATACATGGTCGATATGTATTTTGATTGACCGTAGTTCTTAAGCCATCTCTATTACTTGATTGGCTTAATCTATGTCGATGATGGTTTGCTTGTTCGTTTATTTTGCTGAATTTTGTTGAGTTGGAACGATCTCTTCTTTTCTCATGCCAATCATAATTTCTTGATTTATGTTCATAATATCTTCGCTCGTCTGTACCACACAAGCCTGAACCACACTCGCTTTCTTCTAGACTGGTCATTTCACTATATTCTTTTCTTATGAGTATTTATCTTAATTCAGTCGAAGGTGTAAAACATCGAGAATATATTTTGTTATCTTGTCTCATGATTGACCACAGGCTACTTTCTCTCTCCATGTTATTGTTTCTTTTCCTTTAGTGTTATGGATACACCTTAAGTAATTTTAACTTTTCAGTTTTTTACCTGAATTTTCTAATTTCCTTTTTTGTTTATTATTTTTAAGCAAGGTTTATTTCTTATAAGTTTTATTAGTTATTTTAGTCGGTTCTTGCTGGAAAATCCTTGCTAAATTTTCCTAACAAGGTTCTATTTATTCTATACTTGGTATTTCTTTAAACAATATCCATTAATTAGTTTCTTAAATGGATTCCCCAATAACGTTTTGAATTGGACCGCTCAGGTCGGTTGAATGTCTTCCACCACATTAGGCCCCATCCATGTTGTTTCCAATTTTTCGAGTTTGCTTTTTATACGAATGTCATACAGTAAGACTAAGTCTCCCTAGTTATATCCTTTTTCTTTAAGTGATGATCATGCCATGCTTTTAGTTGTTGTTTCTGAACTTCTTGATGATGAATCACTATTAACCTTTCTTCTTCCAGTTTTTGCAGTTGGTCAAGTCGGTCATCCAGGTTTTGGCCTTCGTCGAATTTTTCTATAGCTTCGATCCTGTCATAATTAGTCCAAAATCATAGCGAAATTATAGCTTCTTGGCCATAGAATAGATTGAATGGCATCTATCCAGTCAATCATTTGAATGTTGATCTATACACCCATAGTATTGTAGGAATCTTATCGTCCCAGTCATCTTTATTTATGCCACACATTTTCATAAGTCCCTTGTGTAATGTTTTATTAAATTCTTTGATTGCTATGTTTGCTTTTGGGTGGTAGGTTGTCATATTTCTATGGTCGATTAAGAATTTTTCCAATAAAACTTTAATTTTTTCATTTACAAAGTGTGTTCCCTGGTCGTTGATTAGTGTCAGAGGGCAGCCAAATCTTGTGATGATGTTCTTGTAGATGAATTTAGTTGTTACTTATTTGGTACAATATTCAACCGGCTCCGCTTATGCCCATTTAGTCACATCCTCGAATGCAGTGATTATGTACTTAGCATCAGTTCTCCTTTCCCTTTGTGGGAATGTCTCAATGAAGTTGATAGTCCAGATTTCGAAATCTTTATTAGGGTTGATCAAACTTAGTGGAATTTCATTTTTCCACAAGGTTCGTCCCAGTATCTGATAGGTACCATATTTTTTAACTTGATCTCGACAGTCTTTATGTACAGTTGGCCACCACAGGCTTGCTTTTAATATCTTCCGAGTTGTTGTGTCGGACTGAAAATGTCCTCCAACTACTCCTACATGGGCTTCATTAATGATGTCCTCTTGTTCATGTTTTGTCACGCATCTTCTTAGCACATCATCCATTCCCATTTTGTATAAGTATCCATTAATGATTGTAAATGGTGCAACTTTCATGGCTAGAGTTTTATTTTTGTTTGTCAGGAGGTCCTCCAGAGATTTTCCTTCTTCTAAGAAAGTGGCAATGTCTTTTAAATCCTTAGGTGTAGCTTCCACTCTGAATAAGTGTGCATCTGGGAGGTCATCGTCTATGCTTGTCATATCTTCTCTTGTTTCTAGTCGTTATAGGTGGTCAGGTCAAACACTCTTTTTCCCTGGTCAAATGATTATGTCAAATTCAAATTATTGAAATAATAGTAATCGCCCACAAATTTTTCCTTGGTGGACTTGTTTATTGTCTAAGTACGTCAACGCTTGATGGTCTGAAAAAAATGTAAAAGGGTTTGCTAGTAAATAATGATGGAACTTTTGTAGTGTGAAAATAATTGATAAGGCTTCTCGTTCTGTGGTCAAATAGTTTATTTCTTCTTTATTTAGCTACTAACTTGCATATGAATTTGGGTTGTCCATTGTGTCATCATATGGTTGAGCTAGAACTGATCCAAAATCTACGTTCGACGCATCGACATGGACATGAAACTTTCTCAACCAATATGAAAATTTGAGAATAGGTGCTTCAACCAACTTCTTCTTTAGAAATCCGAAGGAGTTTTGACAGTCTTGGATCCATTTGAATTCGACATCTTTTTGTATAAGCTCATCCATTGGGAAGGTAATGTATGGGTAGTGGAAAATAAACTTCCTGTGGTAGCTAGTATGACCCAATAGAATTTTTATTTGTTTTTTATTTACAGGGGGTTTTAGATCAAGGATAATGTTTATTTTATCTATATTGACCTTCACTCCATATTTACATACCACGTGTCGAAGTAAGATTCCAATAGGTGTGGCGAATATGCATTTCCTGATGTTAAGTGATAGTTGAATCTGTCTACAACGTTCTAACATGAGTCAGAGCTATTGTATTTGGTTTCTGAGTAGACTATATATTGTCCAATCGTCGAAGTATACAACCATGTTTTTGTAGATGTACTCTTGGAATGCTTTGACCACTATTCTTGAAAAAACTGTTGGTGTGTTTTTTAGTCTGAAGGGCATGAATCTATAAGAAAAAGATCCAAATTTTGACACGAAATTTGTTTTTGCTTGATCTTATTTTGCAATTGGCACCTAGTTATATCCTGAGAATTGATCAGTAAAATAATAATATTCATGCCCAACGACTTCGTTTATGATTTCATCAGCAAAAGGGGTGGGAAACGGGTCTATCACAGTCTATTTGTTGAGTCCCCGAAAGTTGACACAGATTATTAACTTTTTTTCATCATGCTTCTTTGGTTGTACCACCATCGGACTCGCCCATTCTTCTTTGTTGATAGGATAAATAATGCCTTCTTGTAACATTCCTTCTATCTCCTTTTGAACGATCGGTTTTTAATTATGTGCTAACTTGTATGGTCATTTTTTAATCGGCTTCTCTCCTAGAATCAATTCGATCTTCATTTCACCCATTTACTCTACCATTCCTTTCAAGTCCTTGTAGTCGCATGCAAAAACATCTTGGTACTCTTTTAATAGACTAACTATGTCGATTGTTTTCTTATTAGACCAATAATCACCTACTCTCACCATTTTTGGTCGGTCATCATTTGATATGTTGAATTCTTTCGTTCTTATTTCCGCTTCCATCCATTTTGGTGGCTTTGCTTCATTGAGATGGTGTTCTCCTTCTTCAATTTTCGTAAATCTTTTTGAGAAGTCGAGTTGTTCTAGGTCCTCTTTGTGTTCTGTGGCTATGCTTAATACTGATTTTACATGATTTTGTATTTCCGAATGGTTTTTCTTCCATTAGAAGCTTTGTAAAGGCCATTTTGTATTATCCATATCAATCCTCTGAGCAGTCAAGATTCCCTTGTTTTCTACCAACACCAAGTTGCATGTCGACATCGATCCTTCATCGAACATAATATTCTCTTTTTCTTTCGGTTGATATGGTGAATAAATTTCTAAAAATATTTTTATTTGATTTGATGTATCTTTCAAGTGCTCCTCTATGAGATTAAATTCGAAGTCTTGGACAAAATTTCTTTTGATTTCGGCCCAATTGGAGGTGTGACCGCAGGCTTCTTCAATTTTGTACCATTTTCTTGGTATTTCATCTAATGTACTTGGGAACATATGGCACCATACCCTTTTATCCTTGTATCCAATTATTCTCCATTCACTTTCGCAATGTTGGATATGCTCTGTTGGGTCCTAGCCGAATTTGAATGTAGGAATATTTTCGTCTTTTGATAGTTTCTTATCGTCGAATCTTTCGAAGAAGTATGTTGACATAGTTGTCCATGTTTGTAATTGGGGGGAATGTGTTTCTCACCATCTTGCAGCCTAGCCTATGAAAATTTCTACAAGACTCTTTGTTCTTCCTTTCTCTCTTATGGATTTTGCTACATATTCCATGTGAGTCGAAGGGGTATGTCGTTCACTGTATCGCAAGGGTTTTCTTATATGAATTTCTGTCGGAATGAGAGTGGGAGTTTTTCGGGATATTTTTTCATAAAATTTTGGTACATCCTGGATTGAATAGCATGTATTAAGATGTTTCTTTGGAATAAATTCGATATACCAACATTCATTTGCATGTGCTTCATAGTTCTATATTTTCCAGTTGTAAAAGGTGGAGTCAGAATTATATCCGACCGAAATGGGATATTCTCTAAAAATTTATCCTTTTGCGGTCGGTTTTATATAATTGTTTTGTTCATTATTTATCTCATATAAACATCTGGCTTCTTGATCTTCATCCCATGAATCTATCCATGGTTTTCCTTCCTTTGGATCTAGGGGAATAATTATTTTTCTCCCACTTCCTTTTAATCTGATTCTATCTCTTTCCAGGGAGATAGTTGGTTTCATTTGTCGACCCCATGGTCGACCGAAAATAGTTGTGTATGTTGGCATTCCTTCAACAAGTTTGATCACCTCAAAGTCGACCGAGGTCGCTATTCTCATAATTTTTGTATCGACATTTCTTAGTATTCGGATTGGTTCTATTAATCTCTGATCAACTAACTTAAGATAATTCAATGTCTGTGCTAGGTTAGGTTGGCCCAGTCATATCCATGTTTCTCTTTGTAAAATACTAACCTGCGAACCAAAATCGACTACCACCTGATTGACCATCATTCCTTCGATTTCCAAGTTGACTCATGGATCGTAATATTTGTTGTTGTAAGAGAGGTGATTTTCATCCTTGGTTGGCTTCTGACCATCTTTGAATTCTCACAGAATATCGAGCAAGCCTGCCTATCGATTTTTTTTCTTTAATTAGTTGAAAAAATTCATGGATGATTTCTTCATCTCGTCTTCTTGGATTTTGTTGATATTATGTTGTATTCCTGAAGAATTTAAGAGCTTCTCTCATTATTTTCTCTTCCTTATCTGGGTTTGGAAAGTTTCTAGTATTTTTTCTTTGATAGTTTTGTGGTGGAGTATGGATGTCGCGTCCTGAACCTAACCTTGTAATAATATGTAGATTCTTAAAGTTACTTACATCTTCTTTAGATACTGTATTTAGTAGGTTCACAGTCTTTCTAGGTATAATTTTTTCAAGCACTATCGAACAATCTTCTAGAGAGTGATCTCCAATGTCGTATATGTTGCAGAACTTCAGATCAATCCTGTCTTTTATAGGAGAGTTTGTGCTACCATAATCATTTTTTCAGCAATTAGCACAATATGGTCATCCACGACCTCGACCACCAAATCTGCGTCTACCTTCTCGACCTCGACCACAACCACCGAAATAATCATCTCTTCAACCATAGTTGTTTTTTTGGTCGATAGTTTCTATGTGGTAGACGATTCATATATTATTCTGATTTCATGCATTTAGGTGGCATTCTGAATTTCGATGATCAGAAGCTTCACAGATGTAGCACCACTTTGTGTTTTTTAGATTGTGTGGACAATATTGTATGTTATTATCAGTTAAGCATTCACATATGCTACAATATTGTTGGGATTGAAATCGATGGAAATCTATCATTTTCATGTGCTTAGTTAGGGGATAATTATCTTTTATATGCCCTTCCCTAGTGCATGTGGTGCACCATATCGCATTGTGTCAGATCATTATATTTTTGATATTTTGTTGCATATGTTATATATTTTCCTCAAGTATTTCTGTCGTCGAGGAAGTTGATGGGATATCGTCATTCGACTCGACTCGTTGTGCCTTTTGTAATGCATCCTCACAGTTGGTTGTCTCATATAGGCATAACAAGGATCTAATTCTTGGCAGTAGCCCCGCTACATACCACTGGACTAGCAAGTTCTAGTCAATCGTCGAAGGGATTTGACTTAAGAGGCCTTTAAATATTTTTCCATATTCTCTTACCGACTCGGTATTTTCTTTATTTCCTTTATCTTTTGTGTTGCTAGATGTGTGATTTCCTGGATTTTAAAGAATGTTAGAAAATTATTCTTTATTTATGCCTTTGAACGAGTTTTCTTCTCAGTGTATTTCATGAACCAGTTTAAGGAGCGATGGTGCAATGCAGCTCTGAATTGTGCCATCTACTTATCTTCATTTGAAATATCATTTGCCTCCCAAAAATTTTCACATACAAACCAACGGTGTCTTGGGTCTTCTTCTCCCTCATCGACGAGGATATGATTGAGTCCCATTTTGAAATTATTGGTGGGGACACTTGGTTTTCTTGGTGCTTGATTTACTAACTTCTTTCGAATGAGCTGTTGAATCTTTTGGTTAGGTTTTGTTTGTGTATGACGAGGGATGATACTCAAGGAATAGTTGCCTCTTCTTGAGTATGAAATATGAGTCCTCAGTTTGGGAACTTTGATCTTTGTATTCGACCAACTGTCATTCCAATGGTTGTGTTTTTCCCAGATTATAGTTAATTTATTCTCTCGATATTATATGTGGCAGGGGGGTCAATTCGGTGAGGTATTTAATTTGAATAATCATATTGTAGACTTCATTTCATCCACACTCGACAATCAATGCGTCTCGTAGGTTTCCCAAGTTGTTTGTTCAGTACCATAATATTTTTTATTGGTCGTCGATCATTAGCCTTTGTTGAAGAAATTCTCTTATCCTTGGACTGGTTTTTGGTGTGGGAGACATACGTAAATCTAGTCTAGATTCTTCATAGTCCATACTTTTTGGTTCGTCGACCAAGTGATGGGGGTTCAAATGTGAATCGCTATATATATCGGGTGTCGTCGTGGTTGTTTCTCTTGATAAATCTGGTCGATCTCTGTCTAACTCAGACTACTCACGCTCTCTAACTGGCTAACCATCCCATGACATATTTCTATTCAAATTTTTATTGTTCCACTGGTTACGAAGCTCTTCTCATTTCTGTTGTCTTTTGTCCTGTTCTATTTTCTGGATATCTGAGAATTTCTTATGGGCATGTTTTCCTCTCGACAACATTTGGGATTGGCAAATGCTACTTATTTTTTTATGAAATTTCACAATCTAGAATGACCCCCCATTTCCAACCTTTTCCAACCTGACTTATTCTAAGTCAGGAGCATTGGCCATGTTTGTTTCTTCAAGAAGTAATCTCAGGCTTCTCCTGTATCTTTGCACTTTGCGTCAAGAAATGCTTCCCACCTTTCGTCTCTTTCTTGGAAGTTTTTATTCGGTAACTGTGTTCCTAGTATTGGTCGGTATTCGACGATATCACCGAATCCCTTGTTGAGAATGAATTTGTGAAGAAGTGTTGGAACCATGCAGAAAAATCCATCATGCAATTTGGTGTAGAATTTTTCTTTTATTTTGTCTAGGGACATCCGATCTTCAACGAATTTAGCCAGTTGTGTAGGTTCATTCTTCCTTCGTTCGTCAATTTTGGGCCTAACTCCTCTTTGGGTGTCAATCTACGCATCACTGGATCTGTTGATGTGCTGAAACAATGCTTCTGGGATAGCTTCAAAGAATCTTTCGTGCGTTTATGAAAAGAACTGCGATCTTGCTTTGGATAGAGAGAGGTTATTCCTTCTTGCATAGTTTCTAATGTAGTTCTTGATTTTGTGCTCCAACCACTCAGTATGTCTTGTTGAGTTATCATTTATGTATACTTCTATACTCCCAAGTTTAGTACTACCGACAATGCAACCAATGTTGTAATCTAAGGGAAAGTAGAGAGTGTTACCAGTAGAACCTTACATAGCCATTATAGACATGCATGCACATAGATATATAGACATACAGACATACACAAGTAATGAGAGCCCAAAAGAGTCCTTTTATTATATGATAGACAGTACAACACAATTACATATATCCTCTCCCCTAAAGCTATCTGAGCCTTCATGTGCTTATCTATTTATACCTCTAACAGGCAGTTGTAACTGCTTAACTTCCTAGGTTGGTTGGTCAACAAATACTCCGACCGACTTCTACTTCTAACTACATCAGTCGAACGACAAGTCTAAGTCGATCATCAGGTCTAGTTGACAGGGCTTACTAGCCTCTACAATAGGCACATGGTTGGCATGTTTGTAGAGGCATATGGTTGGTACACAGTTGGCACATGTTCTTGGCATATGGTTGATACACTCCATTGATGATATCTTATGGTATATTGTATAGTATTGATGTACATGGTTGATGTTTTGTTCATGATTCTCTATTCATTGTTGACATATATTTTTCTTCATGATGTGGTATGGCACGAGTTTGATGCATGGACAGGTCCAAGGATCGTCATAGGAAGAGCACATCATTCTTGAGCAGTTGATATATGTTCTAGTTGAGTAGTAGCATTTGCAGTAGAAGAAGATTGCAGTGGTATCATATTGTTCATCTTGCAGAGAAGATAGGGGGAGACATACCCACAGGCGGATTTATTCTTCTTCCCATGATTGGTTTCAGTAGCGTGATTCCAGGAGGAGAGATGATCAGCAGCCATGCCATTAGCATTAAATCATAGTGATATCCCTTGTCCAAAGGGGTAGATATTATTCAAAGGAAGCTCAAAGGCATCCAGACATGGGGAGCATCCCCAAGGAGAGTTCAAGTAGGGTGAGAATCCCCAAGGAGAGGACTATAATTTTCCATTGATGTCAAAGGGAAAGTGTTGGAAGAAGGCCAAAGCAGAAAGAAAGGAAATTTTGGGAAAGAAGGCATGCACGAGGAAAGCGATAGTTGGAAGGAAGAACATCACACATGCATACATGGAAGACCTAATGACATTAGGGTTAGGGGTTTTGCAATGTATTGTAATGGCTGAAGAGATATAAACGTATAAATATAGTTACCTAGGTCTCATAGTAGGAGAGTGATGGCTGTAGTGAGTTGATATAGATCTAGAGAGACGAATACAAAGAAGTGAATGCTATGTAATATTTTGTTTTATGACCTACTTTTGTAAGTTTGAGGAGGGTATATCTTGAGTGTTAGATTGTAGGTTGAGGAGCCTGGTGTGATCTAGTCCACCTCATAATAGATCTTAACCCGAATGTGAAGATTTGTAAAGTGCACGAAGCTGTAGGGACATAACGACTATAATAAAAGAGCTACGAGACAGATCTTTGTGGACATAGCCCAGGGGGGGTGAACCATGGTAACATCTATGTTATGTGATTGAATGCATGTGTATCTTTATTGTCTTTCAGTAGATATTAATAAGATAAATGAATGATTTATTATATTTCCTACATAAATCGTGATAACAGTGTATTGTGTTAATAAGTTACAATAACAACTTCAACATACAATTCCCAGAGATTCCCTACTAAATCTTAGGATGCAAACACATGAGAATCGTAGCTACCCATTAAGACTATCTCGGGTGAGACGACGCAGTGCACCATGTGCACTGTGTTTCCTTTTGTTTTACCAGGAGGGCCGATAGTTTTAGAGGCTTTGTTGGAACCCCGAACATATATGAACTCCGGGTCACTCAATACGAACTCAGACAGGATATAAGTAAGTAGATAAAACAAACAAATGGTTCTGTTTCCATTGGTAGGAACAATAGAGGATTGATTAGATGCAATATGTTGAATATCTGTTAAAAGATACATAAGATTTGTGGGAGGCAGAGCAAGAGAATATTAAAGCATAAATGAGCCACTAGAAGGGGATATTGATATCATGGAATCCCACAAAAGCAGAGATCAAAAGCTGGATAAGGACAAAAGAGCTGGAGCTTGCAAAGAAAGATAACATAAACCCTAGAGTAACACCCCACAAATATCTTGAGAAATACGTGTTTACTGATTTGCATGAAGTATTTTTCTGTGATTTTCCACACTTATTGCAGTAGTGGATACTAAGGTTGAAGGATAACCACGCAATGAATCAAATCCAACAATTAGAGTGGACCCTGGTACAGATTGAGCAGTTACAACCGGTGAACAACAAATTCACCCACGTAGTAGACTTTTGGCTCGACGGTATTGTGGCAGGCTTTCTAACAGAGTTTGCAGTACACACAACGAAGTCGTAAAACGTAGTGGAGCAAGAGTTTCTATGCGGACCTCGAGCAAGGTACATTAGATCGATGTATACTTCTATCAAGATATTTCTATACAACAAAGGTGTAATGACAATGGAATCGGAAAACTAAGCTTCCCTGTGTGCATGGGGGAAGGGGGGAAGCATTGACAAAAAAAGGAGAACTGGAAGGAGGAAAGGATAAGGGAAAGAAGGAGGAACCCTTGGACCCAATCATGATGGAGGATGAATAGATCAAGAGGATCACAGCGACAACTGGAAAGACATGTAGTGGAGTACCCTACCAATACAAGGTGAATACCAAGAAGAGAGTCATAGTCACGAGGGAAGGCTTGGCGAGTGACAAGGAAGAGGTAGAGGATCTTCGGGCTGTGGAGCAGATTGAGGAAATACTATGCGCAACATATGAGAGGAAGATGAGAGGTCCAAGAATGGAAAGAGAAGGCAACAATCCTATCCATATTAATGTCAGTGTGGAACCCATAAACCCATGTTTGACTAATACACCAAAGAGAACACCACCATTTAGACAACTAAATTTTGGGAGAAGAAAGACAACATGAAGTACATCTACACAAGGAACAAAAACTGGAGGAGCCAGTTCAGACAACACTAGTCAAGTATCTACACCGCACAAAGGTAGTATTTCAACATTCAAAATGGCAGGACACGATCCCACCATCAGGTTACCAGAATTTAAAGTAGAAGCGCCAGAGGACCCGAAAAAACATTTGTTCATCTATGAGAATATTTGGGAAGAAAAATAGATCACAGACGAAGATACTAAATTTTCAAAGCTAACGATTACACTAAGGGATCACACACTGGATTGGTATATGAGTTTAGCTACAAACAATCCACCAGGGACAACCAGAACAATTGTAGACATCAATAAATTATTGATAAATGAGTTCCAGAATCCGAGTTCAAAAGATTAGTACATGAATAAGATGATCGAAATTAGACAAAATTAGGGAGAATCCATGTGGGATATTGACCAGAGATTCAAGTGACTGAAGGGAAAGTTGAAATATCTCATGACCGATATGTAGCATAGGCACCTGTTCGTCAATTCACTGCTACCACACTTAAAATATCCATTACGACAACAGAAGTTTCAGACGCAACTAGAGGCTCTGCAGACAACCCTGCAACTCGAAGAAAACTAGTATGAATAGACGGAACCAACCATCGAAGAACTAAAGGAGTATTTAAAGAACTTAACATTCCAACTAAACCATAATAAAAGTAAGGACAAACGAGAAGTTGTTTGGTGTACTACATGCAGAAAAAAAGGACACCATAAGAACGAATGTCCAACATTTGCGCAGTACATGGTAGAAGAAATGCCAAACCCATTACCAACAACAGGAATATGGTGCCAAATCTGTAAGAAACCGGGCCACGATCCATATCACTGCTCAATGATGCATAAATACTAGACAGTCCCAAAGAGTTCATTTTGCAACTTTTGCAATTCAGTGGGCCACGACGACAAATATTGTAGAACTATGGAATTGATGCGAGAGAGGACACTATGTAATTGATGCAAGAGAGGACATCATATGCATATAAAGTGTAGGAAGAGATGATGATTGGGCAAGCCACACCACAATTTAATCAATTTTCATCTCCATACAACATTGCGCAACAACAATATAATATTGTGCAGCAACCATATAATATCGTGCAACTGTAGTACAACATAGCACAATATCAATACAACACCGCACATTATAATCAGGTGCCTCAGTATAATGTGCCGAGAGGAGATCGAGCATGCTAGAGAGGTGGAGGACAAGCGAGAGGAGGTTTTGGACGAGGTAGAGGACCAGTGGCATGTCATAACTGCCAACAACTGGGACATTATGCAAGGGAATGTCCACTTCCACTAGCAACTTGTATGTATTGTTGTGCATCAAACCATGATACGAAAGAATGTATGACACTATTGGTAAATATCTAGGAAAAGAGGAACCAGAACAACCCGAATGTTCAGTGGATCTCAGCCGAAGCGAGGGACGAAGGACAAAATACCAACATAGTCACCCGCGGAGGAGCTAAAACAGGGAACGACACAGTTCGACAAGAGCCAATACAACACCATTGGGTAAAGAAGAATGTCGAACCAAGGAAGCATTTTGACGCGTAGAAGGAGAGGGAGATATTTAAGCAAGCCCGACAAGAATTTCAGAAGGAGGACATTGTGTCAACTTCGACTGCGCAGCAAAGCAAGGAAGTGCCAGAGTACGAGATGCCTCTGTTATTGAATCATACCAACGAAATTCAACCCATGGGACAAGTAAGTACAATCAAAGGCTTTTTGAAATCATGTGTCAAAGTATTAAATGATCCATCATCTGTCAAAATGATACAAAACATATTATAAAGATGTATTATAGAGACAGAAGGAAAACTAGAACAAAAGACAGTTAATATGTAAATATATTATTGAACTCAATATGGACCCCTTAAATTTGGTAAATTCAAATCACTTCAAAATTATTTAAAAAAGAAATTCAAAACTATCAATGCGCATATCTAATATTTAAAAAATAAACAAAAAGACTCAATTGAAAGAATGAAAATATAATAAAGGTGGACCAAGAGAATATATACGCTTTACACTTAGATTCAACTTATGTATATTTCCTTCTATATTGGGAAGTAGTTTCATTTGCATAAATGTGCAACCGAAAAGAACATAAACTAAATTTCAAAATTATACTCAATAACAAGCTTACGAATCAATTAAATAATTAATATTTATTAAGAAAAAATTATAGGATGAGGAGTTAATTCTCAAAATTATGCTCAATAACTATATAAATAATTTATTTAATAATTGATATAGATAAGATAAATTTGCAGGGAAGTGGAGAAGCCCAA
>SNQJ01S0015068.1:294766-306925 GCA_010110895.2 Picea sitchensis | reverse complement strand
GAGGCACTTAAAGGAGACTGTTAGAAATTCTAAGACATAATCCTTGAAAAATTAATTAAATGAGGGAACTGAAAATCATAAAATCTTCTTTGAGATGTTTCTTAACTGTAATGATGACAAATGAATGCATGAGGTACTTATGAGTACACTGCGAACTCTCCAGTTGAGTTGACAACAAATACACTTGACTTTGACTTGACATCTAAATGGTTGGATGGTGAAAAAAAGAAATTTATGTACAACTTGGAGGTGTGACATCTCATGGTAATTATTTTAGGATCAAAAGAGTGACTCATATGAACTTATTTACAATGTTATGATGACTAATCTCATGACATAAAGACTCTAAACCAGGGCTAAAAATAACTTTGCTTATTCAAATCAAAATTTAAGTTATGACCACAACAAGAGACCCAAAAACCTAGGATTTGTAAAACCCTATGACTCAAAAAAAAAAACCAAAGTGAGTTTTTGACCCATGCAATCCTATGTGCTAACAGTCTCAACGACCCGCAACCCACATCCTGCATATGTTTATTCATGCAGATGTGAGGAGCCCTCTCGCAAAGCCTACTACAGCCTCATTCCTCCCACAACCCACATTTTGTATTGGTTACCATACATCTCTTGCAACTGACATTCTCATACTTAGAATATTTTTCGATGACCTTGTGGCTCATGTGGAAGGATGAAATCTGACTTTCCTCTTGCATGCATCCTTCCCCCTACATCCTGCATTCCACATGATGCTCTTGCTCCCTACACCCGCATTCCACATAATCCCACACCCACATTCCACATAGGACATGATTTGGTTTTGAGGAAATCATTGCATATCCACCTCCCATGTCTCACACGATGAGAACGACTATTGTTAATTAATGAGGATAAATTTTCACACATTTCCCCTAGGCATTGTGTACGCAAATGATAATTACCATTTACTGAGTGACATGCACCAAATGTATGAGGGGGGGGATTTGAACAGTAGATTGACCCTTAATTTATGATTAGCAGTGAACCTATCAAACGGAAAATATGATTTATACATGTAATCCTCACACTTACCTAAGAACATTGAAAGTGGAAAAGATGGAAAACAAGAAAAGGAGAGAACCATTATGTGGAGATACAGTGAATTCATTGGCTTGAGAAAGTAGGGAATTTAAATGGTCTATTGCATATAAGTAGTATCATGAGTTTTCTCCTAAAGATAAACTTAAAAACATAGTCTAGAATTGAAGGATAAATAAGGTTGGTTTCCTTCCTAAAGTGTTCGATTTTAGAGAACTCGTAGCATGGTGCACTTGAAGATTTGATTCAAAGCACAGGTTAATCTAGGTAAAGGAGAGTGGAAGGATGCTTATCCTTTTGAATCCAAATACTTTTATAAGGATATTGTGACTCCGAGCACCAGACAAGGTCCTCAAAATTTTTGAGGCAAACTCTTTTGTGGATGCTGAGGGTGGTGGTGTGAATCTTCTCAAGAAGTTTTTGGTCCAAACTTTTGTTGGACCCTCGAGCACCAATGAGATTAATACATGCATGTTGGCTCAACCGTATAAAGATTTTTCATGGATGTTCGCATGATTTGTGGGTCAAGACTCAACAAATTATATTCCCACTATGTTTTATACATCATCCATTACTTGATACAAGTAGGGGTCATTTTTTATTGGAACCATATTATTTCAAATGCGATTTCCCACCAATTGTCAAAGTACATTTAGACTAAGAGGTTCTACATGACCTCTTACTTGGTTCTTTCTTTAGTTTGCTGTAATACATTTGAGGGAATGATACCAAGGGGGAATGTTGATTTTGATGAAGATTATACTCAATTTTGGTACCCCATGTTATGGAAGCACAAGGCATCATTTCATTTTTACCAAATCCAAGATTCCTTTGTTAAGGAATGCATGAGTATACTCACTAGAGCTGAACCAACTAGGGTGACAGAGGAAACCATGTATTTTATCATGGGGAAGGGAGTATGCGTGTTGGATAAGAATTTCACATACATAAGGCTCTTTGGATTTGAAGGGAAGTCCCTTCTTCTTCCCTGGTTTGTTTGTGACAAATTTTTGGTTTATTTTTTTTTTATAAGAAGAGGAAGTGGAAATCCATTCCCATACATTTCAAGATTGTCGATATTACAGTCATAGGTTCATCGAGTCTGATTGAGATGGTAGGATTCTTTGATTATTTTAATATGAAAGAAGTTGAAGCCCACGGTGGCTTTGATCCTAAAGGAATTTTCATTGCTCATATGGTTTCAATTGGGTACACCTCAATTTTTAATAGGTTGGAATAAATTATAGAAGGAGGTGATGATAATGAGGACACTCATGTTAAATCCAAGGTGATGGCCACCCCAATAAAAAATACTCCCAAAAATAAGAAGCAAGCCACCGATGAATATTCACATACAAGGGAAAATTCAAATGTTAGTGCAATAGAGGTCCCTCTCCTAGAGGAAAACAAGCAAACACAACATAAACAAAGAGGTAGATCCACAACCAGTGTTGGAAGTGGCATAGTTCATCACTCCCATAAGAGTTCCTCTTCAGACCACAATAATTAGGAAGTTAATACTTGCATAAAATAAAATAATGAGGGATCTATGGGTGATGGATATGATGGGGACCCCATTCGATATTAGAGATAACACATGTTGTTACTCTCATTCCCAAGAGAAAGAGGAATCCAAATAGAGGTAATTCTCAAGACCCCAGAGGCTTGGAAACAAAGGCGATAGACATGGAAGTTGATGAGGTCAATGATGTGCTCGCATGGGCCATGGTACAAATAATAGAGAGTAAATCGATAGCATAGGAGTTGGCCCGAGAGGAGCCAACAATTTTTGAGGAATATTTTGTGACTCTTCAACATGCCAAATATGATAAATAGTCCAAGAATCTATAGATTGAAAGGGTCAATCTAAAGAATAAAAGAGTGATAGAAAAGTGGAGCTCTAAAATTGAAGTCAAAGGTCTAAGGTCGTCAAGGGTTCTCAGGTTTCATAAGGCCACGTGTGAGGCATTATCCCACTCAATAATAGAGTAGTAGTTAGAGTCTGCTAGGTTGAAGAAGGGGATAAGGGATCTCAAAGCTAACCTTACCCCGAAGTCATTATTCAAAGAGCCCTTATTTATGATAGTCTCAGATGAATTTCCTAAAAAAGTGACCGGATCAAGCTCTAATGTAATATCCCCAAGGACGAGCCCTAGTTGTATTTATAAACTGTAAACATGTTTTGTAGGCTGGTGAGCCGAGTGTTGATAAGTTGGTGGGCTTATGTGTTTACTAGGCCTGAGAGCCTAGGTGTTAAAGGCCAGGAGCCTGATTTTGTATATGTAATTATGCATATCATTAATAAAATATAAACATCATTGCGTGCAAACCGACTATGAAGAAAGAGTGACGGGGTACTAAGCTTCCACAAGGTTGGGTAAGGGAGGAGGCTAAGTGTGTGGGCCTAGGGGATAAGCTGGGGGGCTTACCTCTAAAGGGGATAATAATTTATTATTATTTCCTGAAGGCTAAGGTGGTCATGTTGAGTGTTGTCCTAAGTTCCTGTAAAGGGAACGTGTGCTAAGTGGAACTCATGCGGCTCCAGGAAGACAAGTGTCGACTTGGGCGCATGCAGTTAAAACTGATGAGTCAGTCATGTTGGGGTGGTTCTGTCATTCTCTCATCCTCTGCCTGAGTTCGTTGGGATGCCTGGTCTGAACCCGTTTTTCCTCTGTGTCTGTATTTACTTACCCATGCACAGGGAAGGAAACCCTCATAGGAAGGTTGTTCTTTCTACCAGTTTCTTGATCCTATGTCTAAAACCGTGAGATCTTTGTGATCTACCTCTGCGTTTTTCTTGCCCCACACCTTGAAACCAGTGGGAAAAAATCATGGACTGATCCTCTATCTGAACCGTTTTGGCTTTGCGTGGAACCTAGGCACAACCACGCATCTTGAAACCCAAAATCTGTGAGTCATTCTATGTTTTATGAGGAACCCGACACCTGGGTAATCGCCTTAGCTATGATGTGTTTTAGCATGGGTTGTTGCCACCTGTGGTGCCATGCCCATCTATTGTTGCTACTATCATCCCTATGTGAATGGGTGTTGAACCATTTCTATTGTCCTCACCTAGTTGGAGATGATTTGAGGAGTCTGTTGAAGAAGCGGGTTGTCAGGCCCGTGGTAGAAGAGGCAGGTTGTCAAGCCTGTGAGAAGCTCTCTTTGGGTGAGAGAGTCTTTTGGGAAGTGGTTTTCTCCCAGAGAGAGTCCAGCACCATCTACGGAGCTATGAGAATTCTTGACTCGACCTATTTCCGAGACCCAGAGAGGGAGGTGAAGCAACCGATGGAATGCTTGTGAAGGTGTATACTCCCGGGTGGAACAGGCATGTGAGGAATGAGAGCCCATGAGTAGTGGGCGTAAGAAGGCTCATGGAGAGAATCCTTCTGGTTGGATTGTCCAGTTTTCTTGTAACCTCATACTAGTCTAGGATTCCCTTGCCTTGGGTGGAGCTTATTCCCATCTCGGGGGTGACCCACTGTTGAGCATGATGAACAGCGTGGTCTAAGGCTGGGAGGTTCGTGGAAGGTCTGCACGTAGTTGGTGGAATGACTCCATTTTAAAGATAAGTATTAATTATGTACTTAATTTATATGTGATGCATGTCTCTGTCTTTGAAATGTTATCATGTATTCTGTTACAAGTATGAATTACAGTTGTTTTCCATTAATTCTGTATGTTAGCAGTAATTCTGCGGTTACTTTGTATTGTTTGGTTAAATTTCATTAAATATGCATGTTATATATATATATATGTGAATGTTTCACGTAGGAGTGTTTCCCAGCGGTGGGGTTGATGGCCGAGGATGTTACAAATTGGTATCAGAGCCAAGGCTTTCAACACTAAGCCTGGATGGGCCATGTTAGTGGAAAGTGAAGAAAAAGTTTCGAAAGAATTGTTGTCGAAGTAGACAAAATTCGAGTTCAGACCCAATGTTTTAATGTTGAACTTGGATGGGTTGGATAAGTGGTCTTTGGACCCGAAGTTTCAGGTGGAAATTGTGTCTGGAGGAACCAATTTTGGACCTCAGAAACATTCCTGAGTGCCAAGATGTTACCTTAGCCATGTTAAGAAGATTAGGAGGAGTAGTGGTATCATAAAACCACGACAGAAGTGGTGTTGGACCACATAGTAATGTGTGAATTGGTGAAGTAACGAATAGGTTTCAATTGTTTCTCTCATGTGAGTTGTGAGTGCAAGGAGTGCACATTGTCCACAAGGAGTGTGTTGACAAAGTTGAGTTAACCTTATAGAATCTCAGGAGAGATACCGTTGGACCTTCATCATCATAAGTGCAAGGAGTGCACAGGAAGAACTCTGTGTTGAGTTCAGAGAGAGATAGAGTCACCGAGAACTTTGTAGGGCTCTGTCAGGCGGGCATCGAGCGAGTGAAAGTGTGCATAGAGAGAACTCTTTGTCAAGTTTAGGGAGAAGAGTATCAGAGGAAGATACTCACAGAGCTATTGAACACTCTATAGAAAATGCTCAGCAAGGTGTGCTTTGAGAAAAAGGTTGCTAGGAGGGCATGAAGTTTTCATTTGAAAGGAAACAGAAGGGCCGAGACCCTTAGGAGATTGAGTAAATCGAAAATATCAGAAGAGATAACGCGAGGAGTCTATAGGAGTCAGAGTTATTCCAAGTCTCAAAGCTTAGGAGGGATAGCATTAGCAGAGACGCAGTCGAGACCCAAGATAGTCGAGTTCGCAGGAGAAAGTTCAAAGGCTAAAACCTTTGAATATCCACAAAATATTCAAAGTCGGAAGGAGTCAAAAGCTCAAGAGGAGGAACGACCCTAGCCATCGATATGGGAGAGTCAGATCTCAACTGTTGGAGGTAGATCTTGGTCATCCATTTAGAAGCACCGTCAAGAACGTGAGATCGACGGTCACCTCGCATTGTAGGGATAGAAGGTTCTTGAGCTTTACGAAGTTGAGGGCGGGCCACAATCCAAACCACGATTTTGGAGAAAGGACGCGTGGAGGCTCAAGGTGAATTGCGGGACGAAAAGTATTTTGGTCTCAAACCACCTTTGAGCGTGCCCACAATCACGTGTTTACATGAGGTCACTGCCCAAGGTCACCTCTAAGGAGGAGCCAAGGAAAATGGGAGAGTGGAATTGCTAGAGTCTCAAAGTTTCGAAGTGATTTGGGACCGTCCATCATCCAGGCTAATAGGTGGTGAAAGATCCATAACTCCAGAGAGAACCACTTCGGAAGTTTTTGGTAGGGGAAGATACGAAATTGCTGAATACTCGAAGGCCAAAGAAGATCCAGGCCGTCAATTTTCGAGAGATGCGTGTCAAAAGATCTGAGACTTCGGAGAAAGTCACTTCGGGAATTGCAAGTGTGGAGCGTGAAAAATTCTCGAAGTTCTGAAGGCCGAAGTAAATCACAACCATTCAGTTTGGAGGACACGTGGAGAGAGATTAGGAAGTTCGAGGGAAAAAACTTCTGAAAATAAGTCAGGATGAATGAAGAAGATCTGGACTTATGGATCCAGAAGAATGCATCGAATAAATCAGTGTATTTTGGGTGAAAGCACTCTGGGAGAGCACAAACGATAAAAGTTTGAAATCGTCGAAGCCCGAATGGCCAAAGCAACTAGGAGTCATTTATTTGGGTTGGACAAGTGTCACCAGATCACGAACTTCGGAGAATTGTACTCCGGGATTTTTGTGAAGTTGCGTTTCGGGATGTCCTGAAGCACCTAAGCCCGAAATGTCTAAGGGTCGTTGATCCGAAGGAAGGAACGAGGATCATTGATCTGCAAGGAGACACGTGGAAGACGGAGACTCACTCCGTTCGATGGTCATTGATATGAAAGTGGACGTGTGGCGCCAAATCTATAACTCTGGAGGAAAGCAGAGGGTGAAAGTGCTCAAGTCCCGAAGGAGATCTCGATCGTTGATTGAGGAGGAGGTCGAAGGTCCCTTGATCTGGTCTTGGTCAGAAATACGTGAAGTCCCAAAGTAATCGAGGACCGTTGATCTCAAATCAACAAGGATCGTTGATCTTTGCAACGGTATCTACAGAAGTCCCAAAACTTCAAAGTCTCGGAATTGAGATGCCTGAGGTTCCATAATGAGTGCCAGTAATTGGATGTTGGGTAGACATGGACTATTGATACACTCTACTTCACGAGTTCAGTAATCTGGAACACTGAGAGATTGTTGTGTTGTGTTTGAAAATTCCCAAAGCCGAAGGCTCGAGTAAGCACCTATTGATTCATCACTTGGTCACAATTGTGGTCCAATGTGAACTAAGGGCCCAAGGAAAACAGGGGCTAATGCCCGAAAACTCTGTTAAAGAAGGAAAATGGGGTTAGGAAGGAAGCTTGTGGGTTTCATCTGGCTCAGACCTGAATTAGGGAGGTATTGAAGACCTGGGAACCTTATGATAGGGTCCAACAAAGATCTAAGAGCCATTAGCTCAAAGAAAAGAGATCATTGCACAAGAAGTGCATCAAAGAAGAAGGAAAGGGAAAATTCTTTATTCTAAATCTGAGATTTTTCATAAGTCGTGGGATCAGATGTTGGGTTCTATAAGCAACATGGAAACCCCAAATGGGATTCTTGTTTGGGGAAGATAGTCCAGGTGACAATCCTTGCACATCAAATGTGAATACTAGGTGGAGAAATCCATCTGCAATACATGATAATGCATGAACCATAAGTTTGTATGGAAACATAAATAATGGGAATAAGGAAGGAAGGTTTTAGGGAATTATAATTCATTCATGTAGAAGTTGAATTAGAGGAATCCAAATAATAATGGAATGCTGAAAATTAATAATCAACATAATATGTGATGGAAAGTATGCAAAGTAGACAAGGAAAAACTCCTCGATGGAGTCAAGTCCATGAATATCCTAAGACAATGGAAGAAGAAATCATGAGATAGATGTCCAGCTAGAAAAAGAGAAGCGAGGAGTACAAGAAAACTTCAAGTACTAAAGTATTATGTCGGGAAAGGGCTGAAGAAGTTCAGTCCTGAAGAGTAACTGGATGTTGAAGAATCTAGAGTCTATAAAACAACTTGGTGTGGAATTTTATTCATTCAAGTACGAGATTGGGATAGTTGGACCCAGGAAATTAACGAAAGTTGAAGCTTAATATCAGCTTAGTTTGGGACTATAAATGGAAAGGCAACCAAGAGTGATTTGGCTAGAAAGTGCTCAGGACAAAAATAGTCATGTACAGTGACTACAATGAGAGCACAAGAAGATTCAGGAATCCATGAAGAATTGAAGACTTCTGGGATCAACAAGGAAAAGTTGCACATGAGAAAGAAGTTGTTGCAATTTATGTGGCAACAAGTATGTTATGGCTTGATTGGGTCAGCCAGAGAAAAGAATGCTTGCATGTTTGCAAGTGTTGTTGATGATGTTGCTACATAAGGAGAGAAGCAACAGAAAGTTGAAGTGTTGATTATAGGTTTGATAAAAGAAGCATGAAAGATTCTATTGCCATCAGACATTTAGGTAGTATAAAATTTATTAATGGCAGTCATGCAGGTATGAGTTTTATTACTCTTTTTGCATAATTGTTGAAAGGAAATTTAGGTAAGAATTTCCTCAGCCAGAGTTATTATATAAAATCACATGATTATATTATTGAGTGCATACCACTGGCTATGGTAAAGGCTGGAGGCATATATTAATTCAAAGCTTTTTAGCTTCTGAATGCACACACTGACATAGTAGAACATCATGTTAATTTGGTTATGGGGTAATAACCAAAGAATTAAAAGATAAGAACTTGTTATAGGAATGAATGCCAGTAAGCTAGTCATGTATGAGACCAAGACTTGGTTGGATATGGCAAGGTATGGATATGGAAAGGTTATGAACCACATAGGTACTAAAAGCTTCCCACCTTTAAATAAAACTTGGGCTGCAACCTTTTTGCTAACACTAATGAACAACACATAATTATATTCTTGGTGTAGTGTTCAGGTTGAAAAGGAAGGAATCCAATTAATTGGGAAGACAATAGGAAGTGTGTGGAGAATGTGTCAACACATTGGCCAGAATTCCAACTCATGAATGGTGAGATACATGACTGAGATAAAGAGCATTATGTAATTCAATGCAAGGTGCACGGAATAAGTATGCATGGAGAATTACACTCATGCATAGTCAGAGATAGAATTGTGTACTAAATGCAATGGATGAATGAGTTTTGTAAGTACATGCATATATATTATTGCATGGAAATAATTGTTACTAATGGTTGAAATGTTGCTAACTCATGAAGTTGAGAACATTTCAGGAACTGTTAAACATTGCAAAAGGAAAGTTGCAAGCCAGGTAGTCACAGGAATAGAGTCTACATAAAATTTTATGTTCAGAAAATTGAAATAATAAACTTACTGTTATTAATTATGAACATGCATATGCATATAATGATGAGTCATTCTATTTGGTTAAATTGTTTGGTAATTGTGATTGAATTTCTAGGTGTAGGAAATTCTAAGATCATTGCATAAGGTGTTGTACATGTTGAATTATGATGTATAGAAAATATTGACAATTTGTTGGTTGCATGCAAGATGAAGCATTACAGGAAAAATGGTATGCAGTTTGGTGCTTGTGGAAAACCACAAGGATGGCTGAATTCATAATATGGCAATAGCCAAGATGAATTATGAAATAGAATTTCATGTTTTGGGGAAAATATAAATTCCCTTTGAACTAAGTTTGAGTTTCTAAATAAATTCTTTTATGTTTTCTCATGATAACTACATGTGGGTGATGCAAATGAGATGATGTGATTAAAGTTAGAATGTTGACTACAAAGAGTAGCTCAAGAAGATGTTGATTTGAGACCTTTGAGGGCAATTGGAAATCCTTGAGCCATGGTGCTCTGAGACTTCCTGAGCCAGCTTGTTGTTGAAGCCCAAGGAAAGGGAGATGTAGTAGTCGATGGATTGTGTGACAGCGAAGGTGTACACTCCTGGGATGGGACAAGCATATGGGGAATGAGAAACCGTTGGTTGGAGTGCTGCTGAGGTTTGGTACCTTGGCCTAGACCATGTTGATATGGAAGGTCTTCTCAATCAAAAGATAAGTACAATTCTCTATCTATTGTATGTTGTGTATCTTGAATGCAGATTATAATTTTATTAGAATTGCCATATATACATTGCATATATGCTTGCATTACCTCCATCCATGACTGTACATAATGTGTTTCAGGTTTCATTTCTTAAGAAATTTATACCTGATGCTAATCATGCTATTGATTGGAATGTGATTCAGGTGGAGCAAGAAGGCGTCTTGCAAGTGCATATGTTGCGCATATTGGACCGAAAGAGAAAACAGCTCTGGAATCGAGCCATAGGGCTTGTAAAGGTCTAGTGAACCTGGTACGGTCCTAAGGCCATGAAATGGGAGCATGAGGATGCTATGCGGGCAGAATACCCACATCTTTTTGAAGATTTTTGGAAAATCTTGTTGATGCTATGTAAAAGTTGCACTAAGGATGGGATTGTAATATCCCCAAGGATGAGCCCCAGTTGTATTTATAAATTGTAAAAATGTTTTGTAGGCTAGTGAGACGAGTGTTGATAAGTTGGTGGGCTTATGTGTTTACTAGGCGAGAGAGCCTAGGTGTTAAAGGCCAGGAGCCTAATTTTGTATATGTAATTATGGAGATCATTAATAAAATATAAACATCGATGCGTGGAGACCGACCACAAAGAAAGAGTGATGGGGGACTAAGCTTCCACAAGGTTGGGTAAGGGAGGAGGATAAGTGTGTGGGCCTAGGGGCTAAGTTAGGGGGCTTACCTCTAAAGGGGATAATAATTTATTATTATTTCCTGAAGGCTAAGGTGGTCATGTTGAGTGTTGTCCTAAGTTCCTGTAAAGGGAACATGTGCTAAGTGGAACTCATGCGGCTCCAGGAAGAAAAGTGTCGACCTGGGCACATGTAGTTAGAATTGATGAGTCATCTGTGTTGGGGTGGTTCTTTCATTCTGTCATCCTCCGCCTGAGTTTGCTGGGATGCCCAGTCTGAACTCATTTTGCCTTTGCATCTATATTTTCTTACCCGCGCACAGGGAAGGAAACCCTCACAGGAAGGTTGTTCGTTCTGCCAGTTTCCCGATCCTCTGTCTGAAACCATGACATCTCTATGATCAACCTCTGCAATTTTCTTTCCCCGCACCTTGAAACCAATGAAAAAAACCCGTGGACTAATCCTCTGTATGAACCATTTTGCCTCTACGTGGAACCTCGGCACAACCACGCATCCTGAAACCCAAAATCTGTGAGTTGTTCTATGTTTTTTGAGGAATAGACACCTGGGTAATTTCCTTAGCCTTGTCATGTTTTAGCATGGGCTATTGCTGCCTATGGTGCCATGCCCATCTGTTGTTGCTACTTTCATCCTTGTGTGAATGGGTGTTGAACTGTTGTTATTGTCCTCACCTGGCTGGAGCTGATTCGAGGAGTGTGCTGAAGAAGCAGGTTGTCAGGCCCATGGTAGAAGAGGCAGGTTGTCAGGCCTGTGAGCAACTCTCTCTAGGTGAGAGAGTCTACTGTGAAGTGGTTTTCTCCCAGAGAGAGTCCAACACCAACTACGGAGCTCTGAGAATTCCTAATCCGGCATGTTGTCGAGACCCATAGAGGGAGGTGAAGCAATCGATGGACTGTGCTTGTGAAGGTGTATACTCCCGGGTGAAACAAGCATGTGGGGAATGAGAGTCCGTGAGTAGTGGGCGTAAGAAGGCTCCTGGAGAGAATCCTTTTGGTTGCATTGTGCAGTTTTCCTGTAACCCCAACCTAGTCTAGGATTCCCTTGCCTTGGGTGGAGCTTAGTCCCAGCTAAGGGGTGACCCACTTCTGAGCGTGATGAGGAGCGTGGTCTAAGGTTGGGAGGTTTGTGGAAGTTATCCACGTAGTTGGTGGAATTACTCCATTTTAAAGATAAGTATTAATTATATACTTAATTTATATGTGATGCATGTTTATGTCTTTGAAATGCTATCATGTATTCTGTTGCAAGTATGAATTACGGTTGTTTTCCATTAATTCTATATGTTAGTAGTAATTCTGTGGTTACTTTGTATTGTTTGGTTAA
>SNQJ01S0015068.1:272196-283724 GCA_010110895.2 Picea sitchensis | reverse complement strand
ATATTTAATAAAATTTAACCAAACAATAAAAAGTAACCGTAGGATTACTGCTAACATACAGAATTAATGGAAAACAACCGTAATTCATACTTGCAACAGAATACATGATAACATTTCAAAGACACACACATGCATCACATATAAATTAAGTACATAATCAATACTTATCTTTAAAATGGATTAATTCCACCAACTACGTGCAGAACTTCCACGAACCTCCCAACCTTAGACCACACTGCTCATCATGCTCAAAAGTGGGTCACCCCTGAGCTAGGACTAAGCTCCACCCAAGGCAAGGGAATCCTAGACTAGGTTGGGGTTACAGGAAAACTGCACAATGAAACTAGAAGGATTCTCTCCAGGAGCCTTCTTACGCCCACTACTCACAGACTCTCATTCCCCACATGCTTGTTCCACCCGGGAGTATACACCTTCACAAGCACAGTCCATCGGTTGCTTCACCTCCCTCTATGGGTCTCGACAACAGGCTGGATTAGGAATTATCAGAGCTCTGTAGCTGGTGCTGGACTCTCTCTGGGAGAAAACCACTTCCTAGCAAACTCTCTCACCTGGAGAGATTTTCTCACAGGCCTGACAACCTACCTCTTCTACCATGGTCCTAACAACCTGCTTCTTTAGCACACTCCTCGACTCAACTCCAGCCAGGTGAGCACAATAACAAAGGTTCAACACCCATTCACACAGGGATGATAGTAAAAACAACAAATGGGCATGGCACCACAGACGACAATAGCCCACACTAAAACATGACACGGCTAAGGCGATTACCCAAGTGTCAAGCTCCTCAGAAAACACAGAACAACTCACGAATTTTGGGTTTCAGGATGCGTGCTTATGACGAGGTTCCACGCAGAGGCAAAATGGTTCATATGGAGGATTAGTCCACGGGTGTTGCCCACTAGTTTCAAGGTGCAGGGCAAGAAAAATGCAGAGGTCGATCAAAAAGATCTCACGGTTTCAGACGGAGGATCGGGAAACTGGCAGAATGAACAAACTTCATGTGAGGGTTTCCTTCCTTATGCATGGGTAAGAAAATACAGATGCAGAGGCAAAACAAGTTCAGTCTGGGCATCCCAGTGAACTTAGGCAAAGGATGACAGCATGAAAGAACCACCCCAACATGACTGACTCATCAGTTTTAACTGCATGCGCTCAGGTTGACACTTGTCTTCCTGGAGCCGCATGAGTTCCACTTAGCACACGTTCCCTTTACAGAAACTTAGGACAACACTCAACATGACCACCTTAGCCTTCAGGAAATAATAATAAATTATTATCCCCTTTATAGGTAAGCCCCCTAACTTATCCCCTAGGCCCACACACTTATCCTCCTCTCTTACCCAACCTTGTGGAAGCCTAGTCCCCCATAAATCTTTCTTCGTGGTCGGTCTGCACGCAACGATGTTTATATTTTATTAATGTTATGCATTATTACATATACAAAATCAGGCTCCTGGCCTTTAACACCTAGGCTCTCCAGCCTAGTAAACACATAATCCCACCAGCTTATCAACACTTGGCTCACCAGCCTACAAAACATTTTTACAATTTATAAATACAACTGGGGCTCGTCCTTGGGGATATTACAATCCCCTCTCCTTATTTTTGCATTGTCCTCAGTGCAACTTCTACACAGCATCAACAAGATTTTCCAAAAATCTTCAAAAAGTTGAGGGTATTCTGCCTACATAACATCCTCATGCTCCCATGCCGCATCCTTAGGACCGTACCAGGTCCACTAGACCTTTACAAGCCCTATGGCTCTATTCCAGAGTTGTTTTCTCTTCTGGTCCAATATGCACACCAGATGCACTTGGAAGACGCTTTCTTGCTCCATCTGAATCACATTCCAATCAATAGCATGATTAGCATCAGGTATAAATTTCTTAAGCAATGAAACCTGAAACACATTATGTACAGTCATGGATGGAGGTAATGTAGGCATATATGCAATGTATATATAGGGAATTCTAATAAAATTATAACCTGCATACAAGATACACAACATACAATAGATAGAGAATTGTATGTATCTTTTGATTAAGAAGACCTTCCATATCAACATGGTCTAGGCCAAGGTACCAAACCTCAGCAGCACTCCAACCAATGATCTCTCATTTCCCACATGCTCGTCCCACCCCAGGAATTTACACCTTCATTGTCTCACAGTCCATCGACTGTTACATCTCCCTTCCCTTGGGCTTCAGAAACAGGCTAGCTCATGAAGTCTCAGAGCACCATGGATCGAGGAGTTCCAACTGCCCTAAGAGGTCTCAAATCAACATATTCTTGAGCTACTCTTTGTACTCAACATTCTAACTTTAATCACATCATCTCATCTGCATCACCCACATGCACTTATTATGAGAAAACATAAAAGAATTTATTTAGAAACTCAAACTTAGTTCAAAGGGAATTCATCTTTTCCCCAAAACATGAAATTCTATTTCATAATTCATCTTGGCTATTGCCATATAATGAATGCAGCCATCCTTGTGGTTTTCCACAGGCACCAAACTACATACCATTTTTCCTGTAATGCTTCATCTTGCATACAACCAACAAATTGTCAGTATTTTTTGTACATCATAATTCAACATGTATAACACCTTATGCAATGATGTTAGAATTTCCTACACCTAGCAATTCAATCAAAATTACCAAACAATTTAACCAAATAGAATGACTCATCATTCTATACATATGCATGTTCATAATTAATAACAGTAAGTTTATTATTTCAATTTTCTGAACATAAATTTTATGTAGTCTCTATTCCCGTGACTACCTGGCTTGCAACTTTCCTGTTGCAATGTTTAACAATTCCTGAAATGTTCTCAACTTCATGAGTTAGCAACATTTCAACCACTACTAACAATTATTTTCATGCAATAATATATATGCATGTACTTACAAAACTCATCCAGCCATTGCATTTAGTACACAATTCTATCTCTTACTATGCATGAGTGCAATTCTCCATGCATACTTATTCAGTGCACCTTGCATTGAATTACATAATGCTCTTTATCTCAGTCATGTATCTCACCATCCATGAGTTGGAATTCTAACCAATGTGTTGACACATTCTCCACACACTTCCTATTGTCTTCCCAATTAATTGGATGCCTTCCTTTTCGACTCGAACACTACACCAAGAATATAATTATGTGTTGTTCATTAGTGTTAGCAAAAAGGTTGCAACCCAAGTTTTATTTAAAGGTGGGAAGCTTTTAGTACCTGTGTGGTTCATAACCTTTCCATATCCATACCTTGCCATATCCAACTAGGTCCTGGTCTCATACATGACTAGCTTACTGGCATTCATTCCTATAACAAGTTCTTATCTTTTAATTATTTGGTTATCACCCCATAACCAAATTAACATGACATTCTACTATGTCAGTGTGTGCATTCAGAAACTAAAAATATTTGAATTAATACAGGCCTCCAGCCTTTACCACATCCAGTGGTATGCACTCAATAATATAATCATGTGATTTTATATAATAACTCTAGCTGAGGAAATTCTTACCTAAATTTCCTTTCAACAATTATGAAAAAAGAGTAATAAAACTCATACCTGCATGACTACCATTAATAAATTTTATACTACCTGAATGTCTGATGGCAATAGAAGATTTCATTCTTCTTTTATCAAACCTATAATCAACACTTCAACTTTTTGTTGCTTCTATCCTTATGTAGCAACATCATCAACAACAGTTGCAAACATGCAAGCATTCTTTCCTCTGGCTGACCCAATCAAGCCATAACATACTTGCTACCACAGAAATTGCAACAACTTCTTTCCCATGTGCAACTTTTCCTTGTTGATCCTAGAAGTCTTCAATTCTTCACGGATTCCTGAATCTTCTTGTGCTCTCATTGTAGTCACTGTACATGACTATTTTTGTCCTAAGCACTTTCTAGCCAAATCACTCTTGGCTTCCTTTCCATTTATAGTCCCAAACCAAGCTTATATTAACCTTCAACTTTCGTTAATTTCCTGGGTCCAACTATCCCAATCTCGTACTTGGATGAATCAAATTCCACACCAAGTTGTTTTATAGACTCTGGATTCTTCAACATCCAGTTACTCTTCAGGACTGAACTTCTTCAGCCCTTTCCCAATGAAATACTTTAGTAACTGAGGTTTTCTTATACTCTCCACTTCTCTTTTTCTAGCTCGACATATATCTCATGTTTTCTTCTTCCATTATATTAGGATGTTCATGGACTTGACTCCATCGAGGAGTTTTTCGTTGTTTACTTTGCATACTTTCCATCACATATTATGCTAATTATTGATTTTCAACATTACGTTATTATTTGGATTCCTCTGATTCAACTTCTACATGAACAAATTATAATTCCCTAAAACCTTCCTTCCTTATTCCCATTCTTTGTGTCTCCATACGAACTTATGGTTCATGCATTATCATGTATTGCAGATGGATTTCTCCACCTAGAATTCACATTTGATGTGCAAGGATTATCACCTGGACTGTCTTCCCCAAACAAGAATCCCATTTGGGGTTTCCATGCTGCTTATCGAAACCAACATCTGATCCCACGACTTATAAAAAATCTCAGATTTAGAATAAAGAATTTTCCCTGTCCTTCTTCTTTGATGCACTTCTTGTGCAATGATCTCTTTTCTCTGAGATAATGGCTCTTAGATCTTTGTTGGACCCTATCATAATGTTCCCAGGTCTTCAGTACCTCCCTGATGTAGGTTCAAACCAAACGAAACCCACGAGCTTCCTTCCTAACCCCTTTTTCCTTCTTTAACAGAGTTTTCAGGCATTAGCCCCCATTTTCCTCGGGCCCTTAGTTCCCATGGGACCACGACTGTGACCAAGTGCTGAATCAATAGGTTCTTACTCGAGCCTTCGGCTTCGGGAATTTTCAAACGCAACACAACAATCTCTCGGAGTTCTAGATTACCGAACTTACGAAGTAGAGTGGATCAATAGTCCACGTCTACCCAGCATCCAACGGATGACACTCACTATGGAACCTCGGGCGTCTAAGTTCTGAGACTTAGGAGTTTCAGGACTTCAGGAGATACCGCGACAAATATCAATGATCCTTGTTGATTTGAGATCAATGGTCCTCGATTACTTCAGGACTCCGGGTCTTTTCGACCAAGACCAGATCAAGGGACCTTCGACATCCTCCTTGATCAACGATCGAGATCTCCTTGGGACTTCAGCGCTTTCACCTTCTACTTTCCTCCAGAGTTGAAGATCTGGCACCACGCGTCCACTTTCAAATCAATGACTATCCAATGGAGTGAGTCTCTGTCTTCCATGTGTCTCCTTGCAGATCAATGATCCATGTTCCTTCCTTTAGATATCCAACCCTTAGATGTTTCGGGCTTTGGCGCTTCGAGACACCCTGAAACAAAACTTCACAAAAACCCCAGAGTACAATTCTCTGAAGTTCATGATCTGGTGACATGTGTCCAACCCAGATCAATGAATCCCAGCTTCTTCGGCTATTCGGGCTTCGACGATTTCAAACTTTCATCCTTTGCGTTCTCCTAGAGAGATTTCACCCGAAATACACTGATTTCTTCCATGCGTTCTTTTGGATCCAATGGTCCAGATCTTCTTTGTTCCTGTCGACTTCGTTTCTAAAGTTTATGCCCCCAAAATTCTTGATCTCTCTCCACATGTCCTCCACAACGAACGGTTGTGATTTACTTCGGCCTTGAGGACTTCGAGAATTTTTCACGCTCCACACTTGGAATTCCCGAAGTGACTTTCTCCAAAGTCTCATATCTTCTGACACACATATCTCAAAAACCAACGGCCTGGATCTTCTTCGGCCTTCGAGTATTCAGAGATTTCGTATCTTCCCCAACCAAAAAAATTCCAAAGTGGTTCGCTCTAGAGTTATAGATATTTCGCTACCTATCAGCCTTGACGATGGACGATCCCAAATCACTTCGGGACTTTAGCAATTCCACTCTCCCCTTTTCCTTGGCTCCTCCTTAGAGGTGACCTTGGGCGGTGACCTCACGTAAACACGCGATTGCAGGCACACTCAAAGGTGGTTTGAGACCAAATTATTTTTTGTCCTGCAATTCACCTTGAGCCTCCAAGCGTCCTCTCTCCAAAACCTTGGTTTGTATTGCGGATCGCCCTCGACTTCGTAAATCTCGAGCACCTTCTATCCCCGCAATGCGAGGTGACCGTCGATCTCATGTTCTTGATGGTGCTTCTAAACAGACGATCGAGATCTACCTCCAACAGTTCAGA
Source organism: Picea sitchensis (assembly GCA_010110895.2). NCBI lineage: Eukaryota > Viridiplantae > Streptophyta > Pinopsida > Pinales > Pinaceae > Picea > Picea sitchensis. Next base: position 277,434 of record SNQJ01S0015068.1, on the reverse strand, counting down.
TCTCCCTTTCCTAGATCGACGGTTGGGGTAGTTCCTCCTCCTAAGTTTTTGACTCCTTCCGACTTGGAAGATTTTTTGGATATTCAAAGTTGTCGACCTTTGAATTTTCTCCTACGAACTCGACTATCTTGGGTCTCGGTTGCGTCTTTGCTAATGATATCCCTCCTGAGCTTTGGGGCTTGTAATAAGTCTGACTCCTATGCACTCCTTGCGTTATCTCTTCTGAGTTTTTCGATTTACTCAGTCTGCTAAGGGTCTCGGCCCTTCTACTTCCTTTCAAAGGAAAACTTCATGCCCTCTTGGAAACATTTTTCTCAAAGCACACTTTGTTGAGCATGTTCTATAGATTTTTCAACAACTCTGTGAGTATCTTCCTCTGATACTCTTCTCCCTGAACTCGACAAAGAGTTATTTCTCTGCACACTTGCACTCGCTTGATGCCCACCTGGCAGAGCCCTATAGAGTTCTCGGTTACTTTATCTCTCTCTAAACTCAACACAGAGTTCTTCCTGTGCACTCCTTGCACTTCTGCTGATGAAGGTTCAATGATATCTCTCCTTAGATTCTCTGAGGTTAACTCACCTCTGTCAATGCACTCCTTGCGAACAATGTGCACTCCTTGCGGACAATGTGCACTCACATGAGAGAAACAATTGAAACCTATTCATTACTTCACCAGTTCACACATTACTCTGCGGTCCAACACCACTTATGTCATGGTTTTACGATACCGCTACTCCTCCTGAGCTTCTTAACATGGCCAAGGTAACATATTGGAACTCAGGAACATTTCTGAGGTCCAAAATTAGTTCCTCCAGACACAATTTCCACTTGAAACTTCGGGTCCAAAGACCACTTATCCAATCCATCCAAGTTCGGCATTAAAACCTTGCCTTTGAACTCTAATTTTGTCTACTTCGACAACAATTCTTTCGAAAATTTTGCTTCACTTTCCACTAACATGGCCCATCTAAGCTCAGTGTTGAAAGACTTGGATCTGATACCAATTTGTAACATCCCCGACCATCAACCCCACTGTCAGGCAACGCTACTACACGAAACATATATAACATGCATATTTAATGAAATTTAACCAAACAATACAAAGTAACCGCAAAATTATTGCTAACATACATAATTAATGGAAAACAACAGTAATTCATACTTGCAACGGAATACATGATAACATTTCAAAGAAACAGACATGCATCACATATAAATTAAGTATATAATTAATACTTATCTTTAAAATGGATTAATTCCACCACCTACGTGTAGACCTTCCATGAACCTCCCAGCCTTAGACCATGCTACTCATCACGCTCAACAGTGAGTCACCCTCGAGCTGGGACTAAGATCCACCCAAGGCAAGGGAGTCCTAGACTAGGCTGAGGTTATAGGAAAACTACACAATGCAACCAAAAGGATTCTCTCCAGGAGCCTTCTTACGCCCACTATTCATGGACTCTCATTCCCCACATGCATGTTCCACCCGAGAGTATACACCTTCACAAGAACATTCCATCGGTTGCTTCACCTCCCTCTCTGGGTCTTGGCAACAAGCCGGATCAGGAATTCTCAGAGCTTCGTAGCTGGTGCTGGACTTTCTCTGGGAGAAAACCACTTCCCAGCAGACTCTCTCACCTGGAGAGAGTTGCTCACAGGCCTGACAACCTGCCTCTCTACCACGGGCCTGACAACCCACTTCTTCAACACACTCCTCAACTCATCTCCATCCAGGTGAGGAAAATAACAACGGTTCAACACCCATTCACATAGGGATGACAGTAGCAACAACAGATGGGCATGGCACTGCAGGCGGAAACAACCCACGCTAAAACATGACACAACTAAGGAGATTACCCAGGTGTCGGGTTCCTCAGAAAACACAAAATGACTCACAGATTTTGGGTTTCAGGATGCGTGGTTGTGCCAAGGTTCCACACAGAGGAAAAACGGTTCAGACAGAGGATCAATCCACAAGTTTTTCCCACTCGTTTCAAGGTGCGGGGAAAGAAAAACGCAGAGGTCGATCACATAGATCTCACTGTTTCAGATGGAGGATAAGGAAACTGGCAGAACGAACAACCTTCCTGTGAGGGTTTCCTTCCCTATGCATGGGTAAGAAAATACAAATGTAGAGGCAAAACGAGTTCAGACTGGGCATCCCAACGAACTCAGACAGAGGATGACAGAATGACATAACCACCCCAACACGACTGACTCATCAATTTTAACTGCATGCGCCCAGGTCGACACTTGTCTTTCTGAAGCGGCATGAGTTCCACAAAGCACATGTTCCCTTTACAGGAACTTAGGACAACACTCAACATGACCACCTTAGCCTTCAGGAAATAATAATAAATTGTTATCCCCTTTACAGGTAATCCTCCTAGCTTATCCCCTAGGCCCACACACTTAGCCTCCTCCCTTACCCAACCTTGTGGAAGCTTAGTCCCCCATCACTCTTTCTTCATGGTCGGTCTGCACACAATGATGTTTATATTTTATTAATGATCTGCATAATTACATATACAAAATCAGGCTCCTGGCCTTTAACACCTAGGCTCTCCGACCTAGTAAACACATAAGCCCACCAACTTATCAACACTCAGTTCACCAGCCTACAAAACATGTTTACAATTTATAAATACAACTGGGGCTCGTCCTTGGGGATATTACATTAGAGCTTGATCCAGTCACTTTTTTAGGAAATTCATCTGAGACTATCATAAATAATATGGTCCCAATAAAAAATGACCCCTACTTGTATCAAGTAATGGATGATGTATAAAACATAGTTGGGAATATCATTTGTTGAGTCTTGACCCACAAATCATGCGAACATCCAAGAAAAATATTTATACGGTTGAGCCAACATGCATGTATTAATCTCATTGGTGCTCAAGGGTCCGACAAAATTTTTGACCAAAAACTTCTTGAGAAGATTCACACCACCACCCTCAGCATCCACAAAAGAGTTTGCCTCAAAAAGTTTGAGGACCTTGTCCGGTTCCCAGAGTCGCAACATCCTTATAAAAGTATTGGGATTCAAAAGGATAAGCATCCTTCCACTCTCCTTTACCTAGATTAACCAATGCTTTGAATCAAATCTTCAAGTGCACCATGCTACGAGTTCTCTAAAATCGAACACTTTAGGAAGGCAACCAACCTTATTTATCCTTGAATTCTAGACTATGTTTTTAAGTTTATCTTTAGGAGAAAACTCATGATACTACTTATATACAATAAACCATTTAAATTCCCTACTTTATCAAGCCAGTGAATTCATTCTATCTCCACATAATGGTTCTCTCCTTTTCTTGTTTTCCATCTTTTCCACTTTCAATGTGCTTAGGTAAGTGTGAGGATTACATGTATAAATCATATTTTCCATTCAATAGGTTCACTGCTAATCATAAATTAAGGGTCAATCTATTGTTCAAATCCCCCCCCCCTCATACATTTGGTGCATGCCACTCATTAAATGGTAATTGTCATTTGCATACACAATGCCTGGGGAAAATGTGCGAAAATTAATCCTCATTAATTAACAATAGTCGTTCTCATCGTGTGAGACATGTGCGGTGGATATGCAATGATTTTCTCAAAACCAAATCATGTCCTACGTGGAATGTGGGTGTGGGATTATGTGGAATGCGGGTGTAGGATGAAAGAGCATCATGTGGAATGCAGGATGCAGGGGGGGGATGTATGCAAGGGGAAAGTCAGATGTCATCCTTCCACATGAGCCACAAGGTCATCGAAAAAGATTCTAAGTATGAGAATGTCAGTTGCGAGAGATGTAGGGTAACCAATACAAAATGTGGGTTGTGTGAGGAATGAGACTGTAGTAGGCTTTGCGAGAGGGTTCCCCACATCTGCATGAATAAACATATGCAGGATGTGGGTTGCAAGTCGTTGAGACTGTTAGCACATAGGATTGAAGAGGTCAAAAAATCACTTTGGTTTTGTTTTTTGAGTCATAGGATTTTACAAATCCTAGGTTTTTGGGTCTCTTGTTGTGATCATAACTTAAATTTTGATTTGAATAAGGAAAGTTATTTTTAGCCCTGGTTTAGAGTCTTTATGTCATGAGATTAGTCACCATAACATCGTAAATAAGTTCCTATGAGTCACTCTTTTGATCCTAAAATAATTACCATGAGATGTCACACCTCCAAGCTGTACATAAGTTTCTTTTTTTCACCATCCAACCATTTCGATGTCAAGTCAAAGTCAAGTGTATTTGCTTCCAACTCACCTAGAGAGTTCGCAGTGTACTCATAAGTACCTCATGCATTCATTTGTCATCATTACAGTTAAGAAACGTATCAAAGGAGATTTTATGATTTTCAGTTCCCTTATTTAATTAATTTTTCAAGGATTTTGTCTCTGAATTTCTAACAATCTCCTTGAAGTGCCTCATTGATTTTCAATTTGGCGCTACAAACTTGGCGCTACGAACTGGCGCCGCAAACTGGTTGTAAAGGATTGTTGAGGTTGGATAACTTGTTGATATACCAACTCAATTTTACAGGAGTCAATATCAAAACCAGGTTCATTAGGTACTCCTTGATGGTCTTCACATTGTTCAAAGGATTGAAAGAGGGGTTTGTGTTGCTTTATACACTGGCATTGCAAACTGTTCAAACCCTCTTTTTCTGCATCATTTTGAAGTGTACTCTTAAAGCAATTGAATGATACCTTTATCAGGCCTGAGGTGTATGGTTGATCAGTTGTAGAACAAAGCTTGAATTACATACTTCATTAAGTGCCGCAAACTGATATCTATGTTGTTGAAAACATGTTATTAGCAAGAAGAATTGGTCATGAGTTTAAACCATAATTAACAGTTTTGGTTTTCATCCAGTTATATATCAATATTATGAAGTTTTTGCAACATATTTGGACTCATAGTACAAGTTTTGAGGTGTTGAAGCTTTGCAAAAGTGAAATAGGTTTCTACAGGAAAGTTCACAACACCTAGACTCACTGGCACTGAGAACTGGTAATTTATGATAGTTTGTAAGCATTAGCACACAACAGAGGATTGTTTTGATCATAACTTTTGAATGCCAATCTAGGTTCATAAAAAATTTGGTGTGTGTTGGCGACGGAAGTCACTCCTGGATTGCTATCAGGAGCAGAGCCTGACGCCCATCAGTTTTGTGTCATGATTGTTCATAGATGGGTGATCAAATGGAAGGAAACTCTAAACAGTAGTGTCCAACTCTG
>SNQJ01S0015068.1:248160-262363 GCA_010110895.2 Picea sitchensis | reverse complement strand
GGGATTTCGGCGTTTTTGACGACACGATGTTTGTGTCCACTAGACTTGTGATTCCCCGAAACCCGATGGCTTATGGCTAGTGACTCGTTGACGGTCAGCTCCTTGGTGCATAGCCTGCCACCTGCCTTCCACTATTGAAAGTTTCCCGCTCACTTGCTTGACTTGCTGCTACAAAAATGGGATTACCTCGCGATATGCTCAGGTACTTCCCGCGCCAACTGCAGACATGGGTACGCCTGATCCCGAGACAATAAATATCGCTAACAGTGTGGAAGAAAAAAATGATGTTTTTGACCTGCTGACAAGAAATTGTCCCAACCCATTTTGTATGTTTGGACAAAAGATAAAAACATCACCTACAGGAAAGTTTGCAGCGCATGTTATCAAAGGCGCTGCGAACTCTAACAGTCTGAAAAATTAGAGCTATGGGAAGGCTTCCACCTATCAGAGAAGGTTTGAATGGTCTCTTAGGATTTATTTGGACATGAGGGACATGTGTTCCATCTCCATATCAAGCAACATGACATGTTTCAAAAGGCATTTATCACAATAGACAAGATCCCAAAAAATAAGAATTTGTTAGGTTTTTTGTTGGAATGTTTTGTAACAAGACTCCTAAATGGAGGAGGATCCTATGTAGCTCCTTGGTTTCGACCTCCTTAGGGTATATAGACATCATTCACTATATATGAAAGTGGATTTTGATAAGGAAAAGTTGGGATTCATGATCCAAGAGAGGAGAGAGCTAGAGGAGCAGTTTAGTTGCTCATTTGTAAGCCTGAGGGCATGCTTGTAATGACATTTTCTTCCATTAAAGATTCAGGAGAGTTGTTATCATATGGTCTTCTTTGTTTTCCCATTTCTTTGTTATCTTCTTGCTGGAATATATTGCAAGTTTTAAGGATCGTAGCTTCCATTGATTGATGGATTCATGAACAACAAAGGATCTCCTATAGCTTGCCCATTAAATCATTGTTCATTGTTTAAGAAATCTTTAATCTATTGCAGAAAGGATTTCCGTACAACAAATGTTCTTCCTTTTGTCATATTCACTATGCTTCTACTCATCATTATTTACCCATTTTGTCTGATATATAGTTTGATTTCCTTTGATCTGTAGGATGTTATGACTCCATGCTCAATGGAATGCCTCTGCAGACATGTTGCTTCCCTCTCCCTTTCTTTACCAGTCTTGTTGATCCACCTACTCAAACCAATTTAATCCATTTATATTCTGATGGGTACTAGGATTACACCTACAATAGTCTAGGTGTGACTTCTAGTGCTAACATAGACTTTTGAAAAAGGAATTACCCTCGCATACGCATGAATAAAGTGTTATATATATAAAGGGGGTCGCATGAGAAATACATGCTTAGGTAAAAGAAGGAAAAATGTATCAACATGAGCTTACCCTCTTCAACCCCTGCTGACGTGATTTGTGTGACCTTGATCAACAATAGGTGTTACCCCCAGAAGTCCCAATTAGACCTCTCACAATTTGGAATAGGGAACCCATATGGATTCTAGTTCAACAACCATTGTTGGTTTGGGGTTTATTGGTTGTGGCCTGGTCCACCAACAATGGTAACTAAACTAAAGAGTGAAATGAAACTAATCTAAGATTTATGGATCTAGACAAAACTAAAGGTAAGCATAAAGTAAACATAGGACCATGCATGCTCCTATCAATGGCCCAATAAATAATTCACACATAGCAAAGACAGGCTTGCAAACCTCACACTCATCCCACACTGCCATTTGCCTCTATGAGCATGCATAGATATATATCATCTATCAAATAGTTAGACAAACTGATCACTTTAGTGTGCATATATCCATATTATATTTTTAACTGATTTGGTTCAATTAACGGTATAATACTAGGAGTCAAGCAATCTGCCCATATCCCAAAAATCATGGGAAATCAGTTGGCACGTTTCAATAATCTCCACATTAAAAAACATTTACTGATATATCATGCCCAAATTTATTCATCACCTTTCCTACAAGCCAATAGAATCCAAACACCATCACAGCTCCACAACTTCTCTAACAATACTGGTTACGTGAACATGTCTGCATGATTTGCTCTATTATGGACCATTCTACCTCCATCAGTGACTTGTCTTGCAAAACGATACATTGTCCCATTTTGATATGTAACAACGCTTTGACCACCACAAAACACCTTATCCTATACTTGTCCAAACTTACCCAATATATCCTTCCATTCATATGAGACATAACCCGAGGTAGGTATCTTCTTTTCCAGGTCTTCTAAATCAACATAACCACAGACTAAATCATGCAACCACTGTAGGTGGTAATTGTGCTTTTGTGCTTCTAAGATACTAAAGCACCCAATTCCATGCTCTTCACCTGGTTTTTCCATGTGTCCACTCACAACACCAACTGCATGTGAAATACTTAAACATTCCCATCGCAATCATCAGCACCCATTTCCATGCTCTTCACCTGGTTTTTCCATGTGTCTACTTACAACACCAATTGCATGTGAAATATTGACCATTTCATCGCATACATCAAACTTCCAACTAACGTACGATACACGAGACATATAACCCTTTTCTTCTTCACTAGTTAGAACATAAACCTAAAGAAAACTTACAAGGGAAAGCCAAAGGGATTTTATCGGTTTCACATTATTCATAGAGAATTTCTCGAGTATCTTCACCACATACTTATGTTGTGATAACCAAATCTTACCATCTTTCCTGTCTCTGTGTATTTCCATGCCCAAGATTTGTTTCGCTGCTCCTAGATCCTTCATATCAAACATCCTAACCAACTGAGCCAACCTGTTGATCTCAAACATCCTTGTGCTTGCAACAAGCATAACATTTAAAAACAAGATAATAAATATACCATAAACACAATGGTTATACTCACTTCTTGTAAACTTTGGCTCACCATGAAGGAATCAAACATATTGTACCATTTTCCTAGCATGCTTTAGGCCATACAATGATTCCTAAGTTTGCAAACAAATCTTTTGTTGTGATCTTGAACTAATCTTTTTGGTTGTTCCATATACATCTCCTTATCCAAAAACTCAATGTAAAACAATTTTAACATCTAGTTGTACTTACTCAAGATTAAGTAACACAACTAGTGCTAACACAACATGAATAGAAACAAGCTTTTAACAATTGGTGAGAAACTTTCATGGAAGTCAATACATTCCAAATACCCTTATGCTACCAGTCATGCTTTGAACCTTTCATCTTTTACTATGTTTGATTTTATAAAAGGAGATTCATCAAACACTGCATCTTTGTCCATGATGATTCTGTGGTTAGTAGGATCCCACAATTTGCTTCCCTTAACATCATCGTCATATCAAATATCTACATGTTTGATCTAGGTCCTACTTATAATGTTGATAAAAAAACATAAGCATAACAACCAAATAATTTCACATTTGAGTAATCACCAAATGATCTATTCATACCTCTTCCAAAATCTTCCTGTCTTTTGCAACCGACAGTGACCAAGTTACCAGATAACACAACCGCTTCTACCCACAACTCTTGATGCAACTTGGCATTACTGAGCATGTCGTTTTGATCCCATATTCCTTGAAAATCCAAATTCCAGAATGTGACCTGCCTTCATCATATATTCTCAGCACTTAATTGACTTGCCAATGTTCATTTCACTACAAATCACTAAACACATCAGCCTTTCTACACACCCACCTTTATAGCTTGGACACACTACTCCACCTCGAACTTTTCATTCGAAAAACCTTGACCAAATCTGGCCAATCTGACCCATGTGAACCTTTGTCGCTCACCTCAAAGGACTTTACAATGGAGTCTCGGTGCTCCACCTTAACATGAACGTTCCCTTGATCCAATCTGGCCAAATCAGCCAAGTAAGCCTTCACCACTTGCCTCTAGGCCCATTTACAATGGAGTTCACCAAGCCTTTTATAGGCTTCATTATATGTAATTCATAGATTCAATACCACAGGCTATTAAAAAACATGGGACCGAAAAATAAAAACACGAGCTTTGACCTAAAAAACAGATTTAATTCGTTAACTCTTTCACCGAGTCAAGGTTAACCCAACATACATGCCCCCCACATCTTCAATCTACCTAAATCTATGTCTAGACTTTTCATAGGTGACCCAATAAACCAGGGGTACACATGCATATCCAGGTCTTACAGGCGTATGCTCATTTACATGCAATCGATAATTTTTACAACTCCAAGGCAAATACATTTTTTTTTCTTTCACGATGACTCAACCATCATCGCTCTTGTTGTTGCCTCCTCTCCGATGGTGTTAAACAAAACTTCATCTGCCAAACACAAACGAATGGTACTGAGTTCTCTTACATCCAGATCCTCCCAGTCCTCGTCTGTCATGCTTGTCGGTTTCTTTGTCTTGTCTGCCAACGCCTTTTGCAATCCTTGTTGTACGAGCAGATCCCCATATTGAAGTTATTTTTGTCATTGAATTTCTCCACCTCAAACTTTGAACTCTACACTTTTGCCATTAACATAAAACCACCCAAAACTACAACTTTTAAAACCAAACTTTTAAATATAGAGAAATAACTTATAATTCAAGATTGAAACCCAAAAATATTAGTTAAAAAGTTTAAGAAAAAAAAAATATTTAATATATACTTATACCTCACAACCTTTTAGCAAAGGATCCACCACTTAAACAAAAACAAATAATATTATAAGCCATCCTCCACCCATTTAATTAAAGCGATTCTCTTCAAATAATTTTATAGGACATCATAAAAATTTATAAAGTCGATCCTTGTGCTTAATGAAAAACGAAAGTCCGCTTTCAGACCTCATGTTCTATGCGATCCTTCATAAAATGTATTTTATGTGCATAATAAAACAAAAACCGCTCCAAATTTCATACCTCGTGCTCTACACCTCGTATTCGGTAGGAACGACTTTCTACGCTCGAGATCTCTCCCAACGGCTCTCCAGATCACGCCCCTGCTCTGATTTCATATTTTAACTTATTTGTCCAGGTTGAAATCCAACTAGTTATTATTGAAAATCCCAAGCTAAGTGAATATAACCGCAAGTTAATGTTTAACACAAAACTTATGACTTAGCAAGAATTATGATGTTGTGAGGCACACCCGAGAGAGCCTTTATCCGCCTGAGGTAGCTACCCTTATAATCTTATCACAACAAGTCAAGTCTCATTAGAGATCTGAACATTTGAACTTTTTCCCTTCAATAAATATAACTAGTATTATAACCCAAGTGATAAATTTATCTAAGAGCCATTATTCTAATATTTTGGGTTTTAATACCTTTCTTCTAGAAGGTTATGAAATTGCATTTCCCTTTTAGGAAGGCCCAACAAGAAAACAATAGATGAGTTTAAATGATCCACCAATTTTGTTAACAATAAATATAACTAGTATTATAACCCAAGTGATAAATTTATCTAAGGGTCATTATTCTAATATTTTGGGTTTTAATACCTTTCTTCTAAAAGGTTATGAAATTGCATTTCCCTTTTAGGAAGGCCCAACAAGAAAACAATAGATGAGTTTAAATGATCCACCAATTTTGTTAACAAGATCACTACACCCTTAGATGGAAATTACTTCAATGTATGTAGTTAAAATATCAAGTTGTCCATATCACTAATTGCAGGCTATATAAAGTCCCACTCTCAACCCTAGAGGTCAATGGCAGTAATTAGAGAAGTTACTATTAGAAACCAATATTGTTGATTATAAATCCTTATTTTCCTATATTCTATCGTGGTATTATAATATCCAAGCATAAATAGATATAAAGGACTTCATACCTATTGGAAAAGTGGTTCCTTAAATAATGTTTACATGAATGGAAAGCGAGGGACTTTGGCTTCAATCATATTTTGAGAGGTCATTGAGCTTATATGAAATTTATGTTGTAATATAATGAATCTCTAGAACCATGTGTCTTTGGTGGATTTAGCTCGAAACACCAATTTATTCTTGGTTTCCCTTTTCCATGCTTAAAATGTAACTTATTTAATTTTGAGATGTTGAAAACTTATAGAAATGAGTTTTTACAAAACATTTTTTGTAAATGTAAAATGTTATGAATACTATAAAAGCACAATACAGATTCTAAGGCATACTTGTGATTTTTAAAGTTTTTTTTTTNTATTAGAAACCAATATTGTTGATTATAAATCCTTATTTTCCTATATTCTATCGTGGTATTATAATATCCAAGCATAAATAGATATAAAGGACTTCATACCTATTGGAAAAGTGGTTCCTTAAATAATGTTTACATGAATGGAAAGCGAGGGACTTTGGCTTCAATCATATTTTGAGAGGTCATTGAGCTTATATGAAATTTATGTTGTAATATAATGAATCTCTAGAACCATGTGTCTTTGGTGGATTTAGCTCGAAACACCAATTTATTCTTGGTTTCCCTTTTCCATGCTTAAAATGTAACTTATTTAATTTTGAGATGTTGAAAACTTATAGAAATGAGTTTTTACAAAACATTTTTTGTAAATGTAAAATGTTATGAATACTATAAAAGCACAATACAGATTCTAAGGCATACTTGTGATTTTTAAAGTTTTTTTTTTTTGGGTGTCGCAAATTGCTTGATATGGCCTTTGTTTATGTATTGTAGGAGGAGTTTATTGTTAGTTTTCTCTTGTCAGTATGTTTTATGAATCCATATAATTCCTCATATGGATGGATCATTTTCTATTGATTTGATTCTTTCTTGTCTTTCAAATTATTCAAGAGTACGAGGAGAATTTTTCCAACCAAGGACCACATTAAATTTTGCATGGCTATGATGTTGTGCACCTTGTCTATATCATCCCTTCACTACAATGTTTCAAACATTCACTTTGACCCTGATTATTGCAAAACTAAAGCTGCAATGTTGTCTCAGTAAAGAAATTTTCCAAGCAAACTACTTAGCCATCGCAATGTCTTCCCTTTCTTGAACATTAGCAAGTACTCGTTCAATCATTCAAGAACATTCCTTTGTGAAAATATGAAACCCAAAAAACTTATGCAAATATTTATATAGGGATTGTGAGTGAATGACAGAAAGAGAGATTGAGAAAAAATATATATATATTCTTGTTGAGAAAGTTCTTTCTTCACATTTGAATTAAATTAAAGACAATTATTTATAGGATTACAAAGCTACATAAGATGACCATAAATAAGTACTAACGCATTCTCACATATCTATCCATGAGGTTGTTTGTTTTTCCATAAAAATAAAATACACAAAGGTGACTAATGACAACCCTTTCTAGGAATTTCTTCCCTCCAATGAAGATTTGAAATTAAACATATAATAACTATTTATGTGATCCGGATTTATGAGTGGAACGAAATGAAACCACAGATTTATAATATTAACATAGAGACACAGTGAAAAATAATAGAGATACAGTAAAATTTGACTTCTATTAAATAAGAAATATGTTGAAAAATGTAAAATGCAGATAGAAAACAAACTTGCTAGAATGTTCGCAGCTTATCTTTGAGAAGAGATGTGACAACTACGCTCATTCGCAAGAAGATGAGTACAATGAGGCTCTGAAGGAATTTTTACAATAAATATGAATTCCAAAACCCTAGACATCCAAAAACCTACCCCTAGGAGATGAAGCACCAAAAGTCATGTGGGCCCCATTGGGGTAAGTTAGTACATCAACTTCCCAGGGTTGTAACTTTTGCATAGATCTTCGCTTAGGGCACACGATAGCTCGTTGGAAAGGTATTGACGAGAATATTCATTTAGGGGGCTCAATCAAACACTTTGGCTATCGTTGAGGTGCCCTATTGTGAAAAATCATCGTTTCGACCAATAGAAATGTCGATGCAACGCTGCCACTGTCTTTTCCATGTCGAAGTGTCCTCCCACCCGACTATAGTGAGCTTCCCAAATCAGCTTTGCTCGCTCGCTTGATGGAATGTAGAGATGGCCCAGATGGCACAACAACCCATCCTGAAGATGGAAATTAGTGATAGTTGTGTTTGCGCCCAACATCTGGTAGGTGTTGGCGAAGTCAGGATCTGTCTCATAGAGATGGGGCCATCCAGAGTTCTCGTGGCTGCAATAATCAAGCACTGTGGTGAGTGTCGCAACTGGAGGTTGGCTGAGGTAATCAATGACTCGATTGGTACGTCCTATTTTATACTTGATGTTAGTGGAATTGATGCAAATATGTGGACCACTTCTGATGGTGTTCATTTTGCAATTTTCCTTGTGTTTGCATGAACTGCAACGACATATGATCAATGCGGATGATTGTCTCTTTCTCGAGAATGCAATGCCTCCACTAGAAGTAGGATTTCACAATGGAGTACATTTCTTTGTCATAAGTAGGGTACTTATGGATGACATCTGATAGTGTCTCAGTATTATAGGCCATGGGGTGGTCATGTTGAGTGATGATTACACCCACAACATAGTCCGAAGCATATGTCTCGATCTCAAAGGGTTGTTGTAGGTTATGTAATGAGATCACTAGGGCAGAGCACAAGCGCTGCTTTGGATCATCAAATTCTTTTTAATGGGACAAGCCCCACACAAATTTTACCTTACCACCACCCCAGGTTATTTGGCTAAGGGCCCATGCAATATGGGAGAATCCCAACATGAACCTATACTAAAAATTGGCAAGGTCTAAGAATCTTTGAATCTCAGTGAGCGTGGTTGGGGATGGCTAGTCACAAATGACTTGGATCTTGGATGGATCAACATTCACACCATGCGCATCAACAATGTAGACTAGGAATTGGACCTAGTCCATGCCGAAGGAGTATTTTTCCAAGCTAGCATATAGCTTGTGTTGCTGCAGAGTGTGTAGAACCTGTTGAATATGTTGCAAGTGTTCTTCCCAAGTCTTGTTGTAGACGAGGATGTCATCCAGATACACCACCACAAAATAATTAGTGAAAGGCAGCAAGATATCGTCCATCATCCTCATGAAATTTTTTGGGGCATTTGTCAAACCAAAGGGCATGACTGACCATTCGAAAATACCTTCTTTTGACTGAAGGTAATTTTCCATACATATGTATGTTCTATTGGGACCTGATGGTGGCCATAATTCAGATCAATCTTACTGGAGTATTGGCCCCCTTGATTTAATCAAGGAAATCGTCGATTCGGGGAATCGGGTACCGGTTCCTAACTGTGATTTTATTTAGGGCCCGATAATCAATGTAGAGTCACCAAGTCTCGTCTTTATTCTGCACTAGCACGATTGGGCTTCTACAAGGTGATGACTTGGGTCGAATGTGCCCCTTGCGAAGCAGTTCTTGGATCTGATGCTTGATCTCCTCATTTTCTAGCAAAGAGCGGCAATAGACTGGCCCCCATTGGGTAGCGGTGCGTCGGGGATCAAATCGATGGGATGCTTGACCTGACAGTGCAGAGGTACCTGAGTAGGTGATGAGAAAATGTCTTTGTATTATTCCACAACCTTATCCACTTGATTTTGTTGCATGGAGAGGTCGGTTGCGGAATCCATGGATGTGGTTGCAACCTTTCTCTCACTCTAAGAGCGAATCATGAAGAAGACAAACTTCCAGGTCTAAGAAATGACCTTCCTGCATTGCTTGGCAAAGATCAAGGAAATAACACTAGGTGGGACTACCTTGAGTATCTTATACAATTTCCCGTTCAAAGTAATAATAACATGGTGAGGCCTAGACTCATATACATCATGACGTTTCCATAAATAAGGTTGGCCCAAAAGAACATCACAAAATTCAAGGGGAGAAACATCACACAGTACCTCATCTTTTAATGGCTTGATGTCGTACGGCATGTAGCACTGTTGGCTGACGCAAAGATGGCTTCCTTGACGGAGCCATCTAATGGTGTAGGGTTGCGGGTGCGGCGTTCTCAGCAGGGCTAGCCACTTAACGACCTCTGATGAGATGAGGTTCTTCTGGCTACCACTATCAACGATGAAGTGTTGTGGAGTTCCTTTAACCCACGTCTATGAATAAAAGAAGTGCTTTCCTTCCTCTGGCTCTTCAGGTTCATCGGGCTAGATCTTGGTGGTAGCAACGGTGGCACTAGGTTCCGCGTCAATGATCGTTCTCCCCTTTTCTAGTTCTGACTCAGATTCATAACTTGCATCTGATTCATAAGATTTTACCTCAGCCACCAATGAATTCTTTGAGCGAAAATCAACAGTGTTATGCCAAGGGATCTTATGGAAGTCGCACCACTTCCCGGTATCTTTCTTTGTATTCCCATTGTCCTTCTTTACTTGTGGATTGGACTAGTTGTTTTGAGGTTTCCCATCTTTTCTTTGTCCTTTGTTCTACGGGTTGGGGCTTCCCTTTCCCTGCTTCTGCTGTGAGGGGTTCCCAGACCCAAACTATCGCATCTTTTGTTTTATCTTCTGCTCGATTTTGACAGCATATCGATAGGCCGCACCCAAGGATGATATATCCAAAAACTCCATTTATGTCTGGATGTACCTATGCAGACCACCGCGGTACTTGAGCACCAGATGTCGCTCAGAATCTTTGATACTCATATTGGTGCACAAGGTATGGAAGACATTAGTGAACTCTGGCATTGTTTGGTCTCTTTCCTACCGTAGTGTGGTCCATCTTGTATACAAGTCGTCATAACTTCCAACATGGTAGTATTGTTCGTTAATATCATTCCTGAAGGAACCCCAAGTGGGTGCAACTGCAAATAATGTGGATCCTCTATTTCCTTTTGTTCACATAAATTCTCCCACCAATCTTTGACATGGGGAAGACCTTGAGAAGCGCAAATGTAATATTTCTCTATCCTAAAAGTTGTGGATAGAAAAATAACCTTCTAGAAGGTTTAAGCATTTATCTACGACATCCACATCTATTTGACCTTCAAATATAGGAATATAAAAAGTGATATGTACCTTGAAGGGGTCGACCTCCGCTTGAGGTGGATGCGTCACTTTTTGACCGTCATCGAAGGATTTATGCAAAGGTGTCCATCATCTCGTTTCTTTGTCGCTCAAGGGCTTCCTGGAGCAACATTTTGAAAGGATCTCATGTCCCATCGTCTTTCCTTTCTCCTTCCATGGATGATTTATTGGGCGTGTGAGATCATTTTTCCTCCAGAGAAACAAGCTCAAGACCCAACTCTTTATACCCTGACCACGTCGGGGACATGCATTAAAAAAACGACAAGGAGAAGACCGCTCTGATACCACTGATCTGGATTTATGATAGGAACGAAATGAAACCACAGATTTATAATAATAACACAGAGACACAATGAACAATAATAGAGATATAATAAAACTTGACTTCTATTAAATAAGAAATATGTTGAAAACTGTAAAATGCAGACTGAAAACAAGCTTGCTAGAATGGTGGCAGCTTATCTCTGACAAGAGATGTAACGACTATGCTCATTCACAAGAAGATGAGTACAATGAGGCTCTATAGGAATTTTTACAATAAACATGAATGCAAAAACCCTAGACATAAAAAAACCTAACCCTAGGAGAAGAAGCACCAAAATTCATGTGGGCCCCGTTGGGGTAAGTTAGTACATCAACTTCCTGGGGTCGTAACTTTTGCATACGATCTTTGTTTAGGGCGCACAATAGCTCGTTGAAAAGGTATTCATGAGGAGCTTCATTTAGGGGGCTCAATCATAATCTTAAATTGTCAATGAGGTACCCGATCACGAAAAAAAACGTCGTTTAGGCCCTAAAAATGGCCCCGAAAGTTCAAGAATTGAAAAATTGCTAAAAATAGTAAGTTGCCAAAAAATTGTTTTGAGCCAGTTGGAAAAGGTGGGAGGCCACCGAGATCCTCCTATATCATTATGACAATCATCCCATAGGATATTATAAAATGATATTGTTCCTTATTAATTTCTCCCATGGGTCAAAAGCATTGTGCTCTATTACTTCCACAAAGGGGGGAACTCTCTGTATTTACTGACATAATCGAGATCTTGATAAAAGAAGTTGATGAATTTATATGTGAGTTGAAGAAAACTAGTATCTATGAAGTTTCATGACAACCTTATTAAAGAAAATAGAACACCCTAGAAGAGTGAGGCAAATGAAACAAATGCATATCCCATATATGTTCTTTGTGGAGAAATCTACACAACTCATTTCCTTCATATTGACTAAATTTACATAATATTCAATGGATTCTTGTTTGCTTAAACTAATTATGGTGATTGTCTAATTTCACCCCTTGTCTTGCACTCTTCCATAAAACAAATTAGGCCTATACTTTTATTTCAACTATGAACATCTCAATTGACATCAACATTCCATTAACAAGTTTCTCTTTATACATAGTGATTGAGGCACCATTGTCAATATTCTTTATCTTATTGTATACAGAGAATACCATAATGTATTTGCTCTTCCAGTACAATCTTTCTACTTTGATTTTCTTAGACATTCCTTCCCTTTCTTAAAAATGTTGATAATTCCTTCAATATCCATTCCACTTCAATTTAGGAATTAATGGATCCAAAGTACGCCAATTAAAACGGTTCATAAATTTCAATCAAAGTTGTATTATGAAGGAACACATTTAAGTCTAATTCATATTGCTTTTATAAGCAATGGATTTTAATTCAAAAACATGAAATTTAATTAAAAACATGAAGGAACACATTTAAGTCTAATTCATATTGCTTTTGAAACATTGGTATAAAATTCACCTAGAAACCTTTAGTACATGAATATCATGATGTTGAAAATAGGTTAATGGTGTGCATATGTATGTAGAGTGATTCACATACATAGAAGCATGTCTTAGTCAATCATGACACATTGAAGAATGTGGAGTGATTCACCTACCATGTAGCCATCAACCCACCTTTAATTTCTTATGTATTTAAGAAGTTAGGCGACTTGACAATCCAACATTGAAAATAGCACACCACACATGTCAATTCGAATATATGTATGATCGGTGTCCCCATATATATTCGAAGATATGGATCAACCTCAAGCCAAAAACCCACTAAACGACACTATTAATTTGGATCCCTTTCCCCATCCGAATATTTTATTGACAAGATTTGGTTCTACGCTTTCGACAACATTTTTTTCTTTCCAAAAATTCATGGCTCTTGTATAGTATTCTTTGGCTTTAATCAAAACCAATTATAGCTCAAACAATGATTGTGTTGGAAAATTTGAATGGCTTTTCTAACTTAAATGCGTCTTCAGTGTTACATGGACATTGGTTAAATGTGTATCAATAACAACTATAAATTTATCATAAGTTGTTGAAGCTTAGTGATTTTGGAAGTTTCATATTTATTTTTATAGGTAAAAATTTATTATTGATAATGAGTGTTAGAATGGATCTAGCATAGTGTTTTATTAATAGTGACATATTACTAATTGTATTCTATGGTCTTCTCAAATAAGATAATGAAATAACAACATTAGAAAACTTCAAATCATATATTACATTGAAATTGTGTTTTTCTCTTGCATTGCTAGTTTAGATAGTTGTATTTATTTGGGTAATTCCCTATTATTTGTTTATATTTTTAGTAAAGTTATTGTTTGATGAAGCACACTCAGGTGATCTTGAAAAGATTCATCCAATTTCAAAATTCAATGGTGATCTTGAAAAGATTCATCCAATTTCAAAATCCAATTACCTGAAAAAATATTACAACTAGGAGAAATACTTAATAGAGAGGGTTGTATTTCTAATAAAGAGGGTTGTATTTCAAGTGAAATCAACCCTTTTTCACCCTCTATTTTAAACACATGGATTGGATTCTCCATAGATGTGAACATGGATTTATGTTTTCTATTCTAGTGAGTGTTATGTGTTTTCTAATAGTCTATATCAAGATAAGGACGAGGTCACATTTTCTGCTCTATTTAAACACTTTGAAAAAAGTTTATGTTGAGAATAAAAATCAAGAACAAAAGACATGTAGTCATTATAGTATAAATTCTTTAGACGTGACTTTGGAGGACTTTATCACTACCAACAAAACAATTTCTTCACAATAGCATGGAAGAGGATGAGGAAAGTAGGCAACAAAGTTGTTCACCCTGCTAGTGTTGCACGCCCTCAACTTTGTCTTCTTCTATTATGTTTGTTTATTTTATTAATCTCTTTTTTCAAGTACAATTTAATTGTTTTCCTTCTATAATGTATTTGGAATCTAGATATGTACT
>SNQJ01S0015068.1:235772-246553 GCA_010110895.2 Picea sitchensis | reverse complement strand
GGTTAAGATTTTAGATATTATAGACTATATTTGAAAATCCATAAATATCATCACATGTTTGAGTAATAGGAGTTGACATAGGTTGCACATGACACTATGATGGATAAGGAAACAATCAAGTTTCTAACAACATAAATTTTACATACAAACTATATTTTATGTCTTCAAAGTTCTTGACAAGAACTACTGAGGAAATTCTCTATATCGTTTTTGTCAATATTTATTAAATATTGACCCAGACAAGCCACAAAATGAGAAAGTTTTAATTTTGAACCAAAATTACAAAATTTAAGGTCTATCATAAAATGGTAAAAAAACCCATAACTCTGAGTTTTTTCCACTCAGAAAAACAAGGTTATACATATATAATGCAACATGACACTATTAAATATGAAACTTGAATGTGCATAGGTGTCTTGAAGTATCTATCTTAAATTTATATTTGCATAAGATTTTCTCTTTGTTGGGATCAATGTAATATGTTATAACATATTACATATGTTATAACATATTACATTACAATGTAATAAATATGTTATAACATATTACATCCTCAAGGGTGTAACCTCCCTACGAGTGTAATGGGGGGTAGTAGGGTCCATTAGAGTAATAATAGTGGAGGCCATTCAATATAAGGTGGAGTAAGTACATTATGTTTCTTATTATTAAATGGGGTCCACTATGGTAATTAGTATTGAATAAATGTAATGTGGCCTCATTAAAGAAGGTCCACTAGGTGGTTAAGAGGTTGTTACGATTACAATTCTCTTATTAGCTATAAATAAGAATGAAGTCCTCCTTATGGGGGGAGTCAAAGAATATTGTATTTGGAACTTAACTTATTTAAAGGTTGCCCAACCTTAAGAGGTGAGTGAACATAAGTGGATTACTTCCATAAAAGGATCATTGTAAAGTGTTGGCATACCTTAAGAGTTTTGATTTTAATCAAGTGTGGAGCATTTATGATATCTTGTTTATAATTCAATTTCATAGATTAAGTGATGTAGGGACTTCCAAGGGTCATAACTTTTGACTCAGTTATCCGTTTGGGATGAAATTTTATAGGGAGATGTGTCTCGAAGAGTTAACTTTTGTATCAATCTGATGTTTTAGATTGAACCTCATTTCGACACAATTCTGGAGCCAAATTCCTTCATATAAGGGCCTCAAATTGGGGTTTTAGTGTTTTTCTGGGATTTTTTAAATTTGAAATTATTAATTATCTCTTGGTTTATGCACATAATCAGAGAATCAAGTTGACAAATAGTGTCGCTCTAGTTAGTTTTTAGTTATTGGTCAATTTTAGAGTCATGGAAGAATTTTCTAAATTTAGTTGTTTTTTAAAATCTCAGATAGTAGTTATAAGGGGTTGAACTTCCATTATAATAGTTAGGATAGAAAAGGAATAAAATAGAATTATTTTCCATTCTCATATGTTCACATGGTTTTTAGATCTCGTGAATAAATCAAAGTTTATTGACTACGTCATTAAAAACCACTACACTCACATACCATACAAAATGGTCAATAACACATTATACATGAGTAATATCTCTACAATAGTTTCACATATCATACTAATACAACATTATATACAATATATACACTTTATTAAAATCATGAACATGCTACGTAGAAGATTAACTTTTAAACATTGATTCAATGTCAAAATCACATGATAAAAAGTTTCCCTTTTACACAACCATTACCTACATAATATATGAACCAATATTTGCATAAAATAACATTATACTATATCAAATGCTTGCAATCATATTGAGCATAAGATTTACTTTCATAAGCCTTTCCAACATCAAAGTTTAAACAAAATCACAATTATCGCCTCTAAAATATTAGAGAATGATACAGGAACAGTTTTACTTTACAATGGAGTTACACCCAAATATATATATATATATATATATATATATATATATATATGAAAAAATACAATCATTGTATTACAATTACACAAATTAAAAATTAAAAATTAATAAAATAATATCACCAATCCAACAATTATAAGTTACATCAATTTGTCATATAAAAACATGAAATCACCTCATATGAATATTTCATATTTTCATAAATTTCATTGTCATATGATTTTGCTTTTGTTAGCTAAATATTCCTGACTTGTGGGATTGGCCTCTGGCTGAGATGCCACGACCCAAGAGCATCTAAACCATCAAAATCATCAAGGGATCGCACTCGGTCTGTACCGCACCATCCCTTAACATGGTTGAATTTGTGGTGTCACCAAGGTTTCAAACTGATGGCTTCACTTACGGAGTACCTTAACAACACGCTCCATCACTCACTGCTCTACACCACGGGAACATTACC
Organism: Picea sitchensis; assembly: GCA_010110895.2. Classification (NCBI taxonomy): domain Eukaryota; kingdom Viridiplantae; phylum Streptophyta; class Pinopsida; order Pinales; family Pinaceae; genus Picea; species Picea sitchensis. The sequence goes on along the minus strand of SNQJ01S0015068.1, from coordinate 244,207 downwards.
ACATGAATTATTAATCAAATAAACCTTTATCCATTTAAAAAAATAATACAATGAAATCATTTCATACTAAAATTTGAAAAAAATTACAAGTATATGAAAAATAACATAACAAAAACACACTAACACAAATAACCACATTAATTAATTAGAAGAAACTAAATAAATGATTAAATTGAGACAAAAGGCCCAGGTTTAGCATTATTTTTCTTCTTTTACAATATGAAAATAAAATAACACACTAAATAAATGACTAAATTGAGACAAAAGGCCAAGGTTTAGCATCATTTTTCTTCTTTTACAATATGAAAATAAAATATTATATAAATAAGATAACACACCATACAAATAAGATTTAAGTTGCATAAAAAAATAAAAATATAAAACAAGGAGATAATAAAATTTAAAAATAAATAAATAAACGAACAAATTTTTTTGTAAATGTAATTATTTTCCATATATCAATAACTTAAAAAATAGAACAACAAAAAAAAGAATCAATCATTATCCAATGTTATATATCTATATTTACCACCCCAACCCAAAAGGATAATTAACGAATAATAAAAATGGACATCACAACAATAAAATGAAGTTTTGCAACTGTTAGAAAATGAAAACATACAACTACAAGTTTACATAACCTTTTAAATAAATACCACTCGTGCAAGCTAACCACTCATGAAAACAACTTTGGAGTTCTGGGGGTGGGAAGGCAAGTTTTGAATTGGTAGAGGCAGGAAGACTTGTTGCAGGTTTCATGGCGACTATGGCGCTAGAAGAGTATATGGAGATGGATTGTAATCCACCTGGCTTCCATGACAATCACCTTTTTCAAGCCCTCGTAACTGGCATCGTTAGTGCATAGTTGTTATTGGTGTAGAGAGCCACCAAGCAGGTTCCTATCTATGGCTCTAGCGACCTTGTCAAGTCTATTTATTTACATCTACCTGAATCTCGGGGTGACTTAACGTCGACGAGACTACACTACAACTTGACATAAATGTTTACGGAGGTGGAGGCTTTAAGGATTTCCAAATGTTGCGCTAATGGAGTGTGAGGTCAACACACTCATGGGCGCAGCTGATGAGGAGCTCTAGGAGAGGTCAAGATTATTCACCTCAGTTGATGTGATTAGTAGGAATAAAGACACAAGTCGTCACCTTGTTGAGAGATTTAATGCTACATTTATTGTGGAGGACTTAACTCATGTTCTTCTTGATGATCCTCTTCCATTTCATCAGTCTGTGAACCTAATAGAGCCTTGTAATTCTCAAGCCTGTTCAGATATTCCAGGAGGTATTTCCAAGGATATCTGGTCTGCAAAGAAGGCACAGAAAATAGGATGGTCAATGAAGGGGTTTTCGGTGGTAGCACAACCATTTAATGGTGAAGCTCCTTTAAGAGATGGTCTAAAAGAAAAGAGAGGTCGTGTTAAGCGCACATTGAAGGTGTGGAGGCCTAAAAGGATGAAGCGTAAATTGGTCTTAGGCATGGACATTAGTTTAGAAGAATCATGCAACTTGGCACTCTGCGCCTTAGTTGGGAGGTTGGCTTATAGATCACGTTGTTTATTACCACTTGAGGAGTGGGTGCTTAGAAACTGGGAACCTTTGCTTGGCTATACCCCTGAGGTGCTTTCACTATCGAGAGGTTGGATGAGTTTTGTTTTTAAGTGTCCGAAGGATTCTGAACTGGTCCTACAAAGGTTCTAGAGTTACGATGGAGGGAGCTTGATGTTGAAAAGGTGGCGCTTAAGTTTTAACCTAGTGACATAATATTTTAGTTTTTGACATATTTGGGTTCTCCTCCTGAGTCTCCCATTACAGTTGTGGAATTTCAAAGCTCTGGAGGCAGTTGGGAACTCCATAGGTCATTTTATAAAAGTAGATGAAACAACCTTGCGGTCACGGGATAAAAGAATGGCTGACGTGCTTGTTGAAGTGGACGTTCATGGGGGGCTTATGGAAGTTCTAGAGATTGAGTGGAGGGGTCTTTTGTTTGTACAATGGTTGGACTATTTGGGTCTACCTTTCCATTGCACTATTTGCAGGTGTATCGGTCACTTGAGGAAGGAATGCCCAAACATATTTGGTTCTCTGGTTGACAAAGATTCAACTGATGAAATGTTAGGTGACAGTGTCACTTCGCTAGAGGATGCACAAGACCTAGTGGATTATCCAGGGCTAAGCTCTGAGGAAATTCCTGTTGCGTCGGATCTTACATTTGTTGGTAAGTTAAAACACTATTGTCTCAAGCTGTATTTTTATTTATCTACATGGGAGCGTGAACATTTAAATAGTATTCTCTTCCCTGAACAGTCTCTACGGTTGGTTTTAGTAAAAGGTAAGACTAAGGAATCGGAACTTGAGAATATAGCTATGGGAGAGGATAGAATCCTGAGTAATAGTGAGATATCACCTACCTATGGGGAGGTTACTATTTCAAAAATTCTGAGTGTGAATGGGGATGACTCTTATACTGCTCCAGGTTACAGTGAATTGAGACTCAATGACTCTACTTTGGACAGAATGATTACAGATTTAGTTCCTACTCTTAATCGGGATTTAAATCCTATTCCGATATAGAATTTTTTGGGAAATTTTCCTGTCGATAGACCTTTAGTTAAAGAGGATTCGAAGGGTCCTCAGGGGAAAGGGTCTCTCAAATATTCTGACCCTGCGTAGTCAAGGGGTTTGGGGTATGAAATTTTGCCAGTTGAAACAAGAAGTGCCTGCAAGAAGGCGGGGACTAGTAGTTCTACTTCTGATACTTTTCCTTCTAAAAACACTGAACAAGGGGCACGTAGAGGCATGAAATCCCTGGCAAGGGATAAATCATGATCCTCCTCTCACTTAACATCAAATGGGTAGGAGGACCCCTAAAATTGGCCTCCCTTCATAGACTCTTATAAAAAACGACTCCAAACATTATTTTCCTTCAAGAAACTATGGTGGTTGCGGAAAAGGAAAGAAATTTTATGAATAAGCTCAGACCTAACTGGATGATGTGTGTTGTTAGTGCTGTGGGGACCTATGGAGGTCTTCTGGCTTCTTGGGATCCATTTTTTTTTGTTTTAGATCTGTTTCTAAGCAATGGTGGTATTTTTTTGTCAAGAACAACTTTAAAGGATAACATAAAGATATCTCTACTGAATGTTTACGGCCCCTGTCAGGACAACAAATCTTTATGGGAATCAGTGGATGGTAAAGGATTGTTAGCACATAAGGATCTGATTATTGCAAGTGATATGAATTTAACAACTTCTACAGAGGAGGTTTGGGGGAAATCAACTCTGGTAGACTCTTTGGCGGGTTTTTTTAAATCACTTTTTTTAAAAAACAATTTAGTGGATGTTGACCCTGTCGAGGTAGTTCCTACGTGGTGCAATGGTAGGTTCGGTGTGGATAGTATAGAAAAGAACCTAGATCGGATCTACGTTGCAGAGGACCTCATAACTTCTACTTTGAGGTATAGTATGGGTGGAATATCCCTACCTTCCTGATCATGCTCCTAGTATTCTTCAGTTGGGTGATGGGATTATGGAGGTTGCGTATCCGTTCAAGGGAAACCCAGTCTGGATTAGTGATGATTCCTTCACTGTGATGGTTCAGGATGTTTGGAATGATCCGCAATTTCTACAATTTATTGGATCCCAAAGGAGACTTGTAGGGAAACTCTCCCTTTTAAAAGTTAGGATTAAATCGTGGTTTAAGGAGAAGCGCCTTCGAGATTAATTGGAATTGGTTAAGATTGAAGAGGCGCTTAAAAACTGTTATATCCAGAAGACACAGGGTTTAAATTCTGATGTTTTTGATAAGTCTATGTTTACTCTTGAGGCGGAGAGAAAGAAATTACTATCGACGAAGGAAGAAAGGTGGCGTCAAAAGAGCAGGGCAATATGGATTAAATGTGGTGATAAGAATACCAAGTTTTCCACTGCTTCTCTCACTATAGGCGAAATAAAAAATATATGTGGGAGATTAAGGATGATTCAGGGGGCATCCACACAGGTCAGGTGGCCATCAAGGAAGAAGCTAATAAGTACTTCAATTCTTTCTTTAGAGATACAGGTCAGAACAACTTTGGAGATCAGATCAACACTGTCAGGTTCTTTCCTAACTTTGTGAGTGAGGAAGAGGTTCATTCTCTAGAAAAGGCTTGTACGAAGGATGAAATATTTGAGGTTCTCAGGGGATTTGCTAAGGAAAAAATTCTTTGTCCGGATGGATGGACTGTAGAATTTTTCTTAAACTTCTTCGATTTGATTGGACAAGATTTGATAGATATGGTTGAAGAAACAAGAATTAGAGGGGAGGTTATTAGATCGATCAACTCAACATTTATGGCATTGATTCCCAAAGTTAATAGTCCCTCGTCCTTCAGTGATTTTCATCCAATTCCACTATGTAACTTATGTTACAAGATCATTGCTAAATTTATTGCAAAGAGAATTAGGTTGATTTTGTCTAGATCACTTTCAGAAGAGCAGTTGGGTTTTCTCAAAGGAAGACAAATTTGAGATGATATCGATACTGCACAGGAATGTATACACAACATTAAAAATAAAAAACTACAAGCCATAATCCTGAAGCTTGATTTAAAAAAGGCATGTGACTGTACCAACTGGGATTTCCTAAGGTTAATTCTTCTACAATGTGGCTTCAGGATACCAAAAACCAATTGGATTATGGCCTACGTAACCTCTACAACTTATGCAATCTTGATAAATGGAGATTCAACCATTTTTTTCCAAAGCAGCAGAGGACTTAAACAGGAATGTACGCTATCGCCCCTTCTTTTTATTTTGGTTATGGAAGGTCTTATCCTTTCTTTAAAGAAATCTCAAGCCGATGGTAATCTATCGGGGATACAGGTTTCCAGATTGATAAAGGTTCTTCATCTACTGTTTGTCGATGACATTCTTATAATGTTGAGAGCTTCTATTGCAGAATGGGAGAAAATCCAAAATATTCTCCTTGTTTTTTGTCATGCTTTGGGATTGGTGATAAATGTATAGAAGTATGTTTTCTTTCACTTTGGAGTCTCTCCAGAAACTCTCCAGTCTTTAAAACACTTATTACTTTACTTCTGCAAAGAGCTTATTGTATGTTTTAAATATTGGGGTATTTGTTGAAGCCAGATAGTTATAAAGTGGAGGACTGGCAATGGATTTTTGATAAGTTCGAGACTAGGATTAATCACTCGTGTAATAGATGGCTCTGCCTGGGTCGACGCTTTGTGTTAATAAAAGTGGTTTTAGAGAGCCAACCAGTCTACTGTATGGCTCTTGCTCATATATCGATTTCGGTTCTCCACAGGATTCGCAAGTTGAGTATTTCTTTCCTTTGGTCAGGAAATAAAAATAAACATAGTTATGATTTAAGCAATTGGCATTCTATTACAAAACCAAAGCAATATGGAGGTTGGGGCCTACGGAACATCTTTGTTTTCTACAGATATTTGGCGACAAACACCTTATGGGGAGCTTTGATGAAGTCAGGTATCTGGAAAAGGGTGATCAAGGAAAAATACATCCCTCATGGATCGATGCTGACATGGTTGAGATTGACGGATTCGATTACTTCCTATGGGTCTCAGTCTTGGAAAAATATTATTAATACGTTACAAGTTATACTTCAATGGTTGGCTTGGAAGTCGGGCACGAGACACTCTATTTCAGTAGGGAAAGATGCAATCTTAGGAATGGGACATGACTCTTTTTTATTACAGGAGTTGGTGAACATTCTTAACCAAAAAAACATTCATCTCTTGTTTCAGGCGAGTCATGTTTTTCTGAGGGGCTTGATAGGCTCAATCTGGATTGGTAGTTATGAGTTGAGTTTGGTTGAGGAACTTGCAGCAGAATGGGATAGATATAGGCAGAATTTGATTAATTCAGGCATCATTTTAGTGGATAGGTCGAATGAATTAATTTGGACAGGTGGTGATATGTCGAGACAAATATTTGTCAAGAATGTTTATGCAACCTTATCAAAAAAATTATGGAGATTCAAAAAAGGGGGATGGAGGAGGAAACTCTGGAAATGGGACTGTCCACTGAAGACAAAACTTTTTGTTTGGCTCTTAGCTGAAAACAAAATTTAGACTTGGAAAAATTTGCAAAAAAGAGGTTGGAAGGGACCATGATTATGCTATCTGTGCAAAAACAAGAGGGAATCGGGTAAACATATTTTTGTTAATGGCTCTTTTACTATATCACGGAGAAAGTGAAAAATGCTCTAAATATCACTTATGGTTGGAATGGCATATCGGTGAATGAATGTTTCCAAAACTAGGCAACTCAGAATTTTAATTTACAAGATCTCCCTACTTTTATTTGCTGGTACATTTGGTTTGATAGAAATAATTCTATCTTTGAGGCAGGGACCCCCTCTACACTGACGATAGTGTATCTTTCTCTAGGAGCAATGGGAAATCTGGGGAAAAATCAAAAAGTTTATGCCCCTAGGCATATAACTACAATCTTTCCTGTAGATAAAGCTCTTGCTTGGTTTGATGGGGCTGCTCAACAGAATGGAAAACTTAGTGGTGCATGCAGAGTCTTAACGATAGATTATCATAAGGAGTACAAATGGACCTTAAACTATGGAAGTGGTACAAATTCCAGGGCAGAGCTCATGGGAGCTTGGGCTACTTTGACACTTGCTTCAAGGCTTATAGTATATGACTTACATGTTATGGGGGATTCAAAGGTAGTCATTGACTAGCTCAATCAAAAAGGCTCGCTAAAGGTGGCAACATTAGATGGTTGGAAGGATAGAATTTATGAACTCCTCCCTCTATTCAGATCTATTTCCTTTGCGCACATATATAGGGAAGAGAACAAAGAAGTTGATTGTCTATCTAAAAAGGCTCTTTATATTTGTCGAGGGAGGATTGTCTACAGTCAATGGGAAGGAGGCCATGAGGCCCCACACTCTTCTTAGATATGTATTGATCATCAGTGATTCCTCTTCGGATCTCATATTAGTCTCTCGGTAGCTATGTCGAAGAGGACATCTTTAAAAGGTTTTGGATTTTCCTTTAATTGTATGAGCATATTCTTTAAATGGATATGCCCATAAAATGATCGTCTTTGATCTTGATGTACCGATTTTGTAAACAAATTATATTATTATGAATATAATGTGAAATGTTCAGTGAAAAAAAAAACCTTTTAAATAATTACTTCACCCCATAATAAAAACTTAATCAACAAAATACCTATATAAGAAAATTACATTTAATACACTTCCATCAAAGTTGGCCATCAAATAAAATATAAAATGACTCACTACAAAAAAAATATATATATATATATCCAAATATACTCAAAACAACTTTGAAACCGATATAGGAAAACACATTAACAAAATATCCAAATATGTCCAATCCAACTTCAAAAGGAAGTGAATAAAATACCAAAAGAAAAAACTTTTTGCATTAATAAAATAATTCAAAACTATAATCACCCAAAGTTTTAAAACATGAAGTCATAAATAAAACTCCATCGAATTGGTGTTATCTTATATTTAAATAAAATTATTATTGAATAAAAGAAATTGAAAAACAAATCTTCAAATTAAAAAGAAATTTTCAAATCTAAATTAAAAAAGAAATTTTCAAATCTAAATTAAAAAAGAAATTTTTAAATAAATTTAGAATGAAAAATTATTACTCTTTCTACTAAATTCAAATTCTACATCTAACATATTTATTTTTAATAAATTAATTATTAATTAAAATTAACAAAACAATAACTTTGAAATTCAAATTATTTTTATTATACTTTTAAATTTTAAATTATTTTTATTATACTCATAACAAAAAGATACAAAATAAACCTTTAAATGTAATCAATATTATATAAACTTTATCATTGAGTAAACATTATACCTAATTTCTAAAAATAAAAAGGATATGAAATGGACCATCAACATCAACATAATCATTATTATATAGGCTTTAACAATATCACTAAATTTCTTGGAATGAGTACTTCCATGATGAATATTAAAATAAATTTTTAAATAAAATAATTTGAACACGACCACAAAAAGCCTATCTTCAAGAAACACCAATCTCCAAAATAATTTGGATACTTGAAAATGTTGCCAAAACTTTACTTCCTCCTTTTAATTAGCATTCACTTGTGCCTGTCACACTCTTAAAATGCTAACACTTTGTTTCTCTTTTTCCAATACAGGTGGTCTTTGTATTTTTTTTTGTAAAACATCATACCAACTTTAATACCTTTCTTTTGGAAGGTTATGAAATTGTATTTCCCTATTTAGGAAGGCGTTATGAAATTGTATTTTCCAACTTAGGAAAGCCCAACAAGGAAAGATCGGGTATTGCATGAGTCATGACATGTTAGACTCATGAAATGATAATGCTTGCACATTTAAAAAGTTTTTTTTTTTTTTTTTTTACTA
>SNQJ01S0015068.1:199305-210032 GCA_010110895.2 Picea sitchensis | reverse complement strand
ATGGTTCTTTATAGGATTACAAAGCAACAAGTACTAACACATTCTCACATATCTATCCATGAGGTTGTTTGTCTATCCATAAGGATATAATACACAAAGGTGTTTAATAACAACCCTTTCTAGGCATTATTTTCCTTCCTCCCCATGAAGATTTCAAATTAAACATATAATAATTATTTAAGGAAATTGTTACATATGACATTATAAGTTGATATTATTTCCTATTAATTATTGTGCTCCATTGCTTCCAAACAGGCGAAACTCTTTGTATTTATTGATGCGATCAAGGTCTTGGACAAAAGAAGTTGATGAACTTGTATGTGAGTTGAAGAAGACTAGTATTGTTGAAGTTCTCCAAGAACCTTGTTAAAGAAAAGATTGTTTTGTCGAGAAAGAGCATGAGTCTATTAAGTATATGTTGCAACTTTTAAGACTCTTCCCAAAAATGCTCGAACATTATGACAATAGAGAATTTTTCAAGGAAATGTCTTTGGAAGAGCTTTGCAATGCCTTAGATACGTTCAAAAAAGACAAAAGTCCTGGCCCCTAATGGCTAGACTATAGATTTATATCGGGATTTTTTTGAGCTGGTGGGAAGGGATCTACTTCTTGTCTTGGAGGAGATCAAAAAGGAGGTTAAACTAAAACAAGCCATTAACACTACTTTCCCAGCCTTGATTCCAAAAGTTGATCTTCCCACCACTTTCAAAGAATTATGACCCATTTCTCTTTGTAATAGTTTATATAAAAACCACTCTAAGGTCATCGCTTTGTGATTGAAGCCTTTTCTCTCCAACTACATCTCCCAAGAACAATTCGGCTTTATTAAAGGTCGATTAATTCACGAAACCATCAGTGCAGTGCAAGAAAGTTTACATACTATCAAAACAAAAAAGAGTGATGTGTCAGTCTTCAAAATTGATCTATCAAAAGATTTTGATAGAGTCTCCTAGTTATTTCTCAGATTATTGTTATTGCAGATCGATTTTGATCTACATTTTTTTAAGTGGATAATGGTGGGAGTTACTTCTGCCTCCTTTGCACTTTTAATCAATGGGTATGGAACATCATTCTTCAAATCAGGTAGGGGAATTAAAAGGGGCTTCCCCTTATCCCCTTACCTTTTCATCTTGGTGATGGAAGGCCTAAGTCGGGCCCTTATAGAAGCTCGTAGAACTCATGCCTTTCATGGAATATCTTTCGGTCCACTAACAAGTCTCACCCATTTACTTTTTTTTTATGATGTATTAATATTTTGTCGTTGTGTTGTTGCAGACTACAAGTCCTTAAAGAATATACTAAACAATTTCAGTGTAGCAACAAGGATGGTTATAAATGAACAAAAAATTTCCATCTATCTTTCTTCTAGCAGTGAAGAGTTCAATACCTTGTTCAACGATACTTTTCCATTTGTTCAAAAAGATATAGGGGGGGCATCATGTATTTGGGATATGTCATAAAGCCCAATAAATATGGCATTTAGATTGGTCTTGGTTAGTGGTTAAGGTGGAGCGTAAAGTGACATTATGGTGCAATCGTTAGATATCCAGGGAGGTCGATTATTCCTCATTAAATCAGGAATTATTATCCGGATCAGATTTTTTTTTTTTAACTACCAATGAAAAACAGTTTCGATTATAAGGGCCTCCATTTGGTAAGTTGGAAATGCTTTACATATCCCAAAGAATGAGGCGGTTGGGGACTTAAGGATGGTGTTAAGTTTGGGCATGCCCTTGTGGCCAAATCACTTTAGGTATTTCTAACCCAGGAGGGCCTTTGGAAAATTATCCTAATTTCGAAGTATATTGCTCCACTTTCAATAGTGGATTGGATCTGACTCATGCATAAACTCTATGAACAAATCTTGATCGCCCATCAAAGTATGTTGTTGCTCTTTCTCATTTTTATAAATCTTCACTGTGTATCAAAACTCCAAGAACGATCATTCCACTCAACATTGATAACTCCAAGCCATGGGGATTTTTTCACGAGGCCTATCAAGGTCCTGAAAAGAATTGTGGATTAGGTTTCTCCCTATATCTCACTGTGGCCCACTATTTTCATGGGAGAGTTAACATTGGAACCGGTTCCAATTACAACGTGGCAAAGTTCTTTGCACCCTTGACGCATCTAAAGATGGAAATTGTCAAAGGTGTCAATAAATGTCATATTTATGGAGACACTAAACTATGCATTGGTTGGATGAATAATGTGACACAACTACATCATTTGAATCTGATTCAGATAGGCTAGAAGATACATTCCCTTGCCACATCTTTCGTTGAAACAAAATTTTCTCATATATTCAAGGAACTAAATTCTGAGGCCGACTACCTCTCAAATGAGGCGCTCTAGCTATCTTCAAGTGTCATTGTTTGGGTTGAATATCTTGAGGGCTCTTCCATTTCTCAAGTCGAGGACTATTTTTATTAAAAATACTCTTTTGCTTATATGTATTGGTGTATGTTTGATGATACTGTTTAGATTATCTTGAGAACAACTACAAGACATTTTATTATGTTCTTTTTTGTGAGTTGGTCAATTGACCACACTTCTGACTGTGCAACAATACCTTTTGATTGTACATCATATTATCTTAATAGAAAGTACAATTTTTTTCGAGGGAAAAAAAATAGAAGAATATGAAAACCTGAAAACATCTCATATGAGTATTTCATATTCGTACAAGTTTCATTATCATATGAATTATTAATCAAATAAACCATTATCCCATAAAAGAARACAATGAAATTGTTTCATACTAAAATTGAAAAAGATTTATAAATACATGAAAAAGGAACATTACAAAAATACCACAACAAAATCACACTAACACAACTAATCACATAAATTAATCAAAAGAAACTAAATAAATGACTAAATTGAAACAAAAGGCCAAAGTCCAGCATCATTTTTCTTCTTTTACAATATAAAAATAACATATTATATAAATAAAATAGAAGCATAAAAAAATAAAAATATAGGACAAAGTAATAAAATTTGAAAAAAAAAAATGGAACTAAAAATTTTCAAAATATAATTATTTTCTATATTTTAATAGAACAACAAAAAAAAATCATTATCCAACATTAGATATCCATATTTACCACCCTCAACCAAAAGAATAATAATAAAGTACTAAACATGCATAGGACAACAATAAAATGAGTTTTTGCAATAGTTAGAAAATGAGAACATACAACTACAAATCCACATGACCCTTTTAAAAACAACGTAGTCTAAACGTTCTACTTTTTGGTTTTTTTTCAGTGATTTTTTCTGTTTGATTTTGCCCAAAATCCAGTGAGGAAATGTTGGATTTGCATATTTGAGTGTCTAAGTTTGTATAATCTGAGTATTCGAGGGGTTTTTCAGTATGTTGAAGCTATTTATGCATTTAGAAATGCAATTTAAACAACAAAAAATAACGATTTTGTCTATATTTACATCGTCGGATTCTGACCAAAAAACCCAAAAAGTAGAATGTTTAGCCAACACCTTTAAAAACTCCCTCACTCCATAATAAAAACTTAACCAACAAAATACCTAAATAGAAAAACACATTTAAAACTACATTTAATAAACTTTCTTCAAAATTTGACCACCAAATAAAGTGTAAAATGACTCAACACCATGAAAAAATATCCACATATTCCCAATCTAATCCCGAAAGGAAGTTAACAAAATACCAAAAAACTTTTTGCATGAATAAAATAAGTTAAAGTTTTAATCACCCAAAGCTTTAGAATTTGAAACCATAAATAAGACTCCATCTAATTTGTGTCATCCTCTATCAAAGAGAAATACATAAAATTAAATAATATTATTATTGAATCGAAAAAAAAAATTTGAAAAACAAACTTGCAAGTTAAAAAAGAAATTGTTGTTAATTCTCGCTAGCTCAATTGGTTAAGGTGTGGGTTTCGTTTTCTAAGTGACTCGAGTTCAATTCCCTTAAGGTGTGTTTAGTCGGATGGAGACACCCAAAAAATCCAATCATGTTAAGGATTGGTGTGGCCCAAGCCGAGTGCGATTTCCGGGTGATTTTGACAGCTTAGATGCCCCTAGGTTGTGGTTTCTTAGCCAACGGTTGAAATGTTGACCCCACAAGTTGATAGAATTTCTAACAAACCAAAAAAAAAAGTGTCACATAAATTTAATTTGATTAATTGAAAGGAAAAAATATTATTTCCCCACCTAAATTTAAATTCTAGGTATAACATATTTACTTTCAACAAAATAATTATTAATTAAAATTAACAAAATAACAGCTTAAAAATCCAAATTATTTTTAATATACTCATAAAAAAGTACAAAATGTTAGAAAAACAGGATCGCGTGGCAATAAAATAAAACAAATGCAGAAATAAAACACAAAAAATACACAATACAATAAAGACAAAGATATACATGGTTCACCCAGTGTGGGCTCCGTCCACTAGAGAAATTGTCAGGTCCTTCCTTTATTATTATCCAACAAATGAATGGATACAACCTACAACACACATGTTGTAACTTCCTCTTCTTTCTCTCACAGTCTCATGTCTTAAAATACAATATTCACACACATACACAGTCGTAATACAATGCCCTCGTACAAAAAATTGGTTGTCTTTTTGAGAGAAAACCCTAACATAAATTCTACCATCAGATCTACGACCTTATAATGAACGGTCTAGATTGACTACGAAATTACAATATTTTACAAGACAACTTTCCCAAAAATTTCCATGAACCCCTAGTAGAAGGGGGCTAGACATACTTGCATATGAATTAAGAAGATAATAAAACTCCACAACCAACACAAAATAAACCATCAACACAATCATTGTTATATAGACTTTATCAGTTAGTAAACATTATCTCTGATTGTTAACAATAAAAAAGATATTTATCTCTAATTGTTAACAATAAAAAAGATATGAAATGAACCATCAATATAATCATTATTATTTTATCATTGGGTGAAGAATATCTCTAATTTCTAATTGGAATGATTATGTAATGTTCCTAACTTGGCTAGTCTGGGAAACTCTGCTAATGTCTGTGTATGATTAATTGTTTACAGCATATATATTGAGTATACATATGGTAAATGAGACAAAAGACTATAAATCGTATATTATGATATCTTCGGAGTACATTGTCGAATGTTTCTGACAATAAAAAATATCACTCGGCTAGATCAATGAAAAAATGATCTTATCTAGAATACAATAAGCAAACTAAAATGATAATACCCGATGATAGATGACACTACGAGATCAATGGATGATCTACAAGATATGGCATCTCACGCGATAACTGCTGCAAGTCCGGAAAGTTTTCCCTAGTGGATAGATCTCTCATATCGGTTTGGAAACTGTTCCAAACAATGCGCCCTACTATCCCTCTCAGTCCTGGTGACTGACCGACCCCTTTGTTGGTGTGTCTAGACCCAGATGGATCCCCCTGGGGAAAATCGCCCCTCTACTACTGGAAAAATGTGCCCTAGTGATTCCACCGTCGGAATCGGTTGAGATGTGTCTCAAACTAATCGCCCTAGTCTACTGTGAAATGGATCAGAAGGGTTTCCCTGGATATGATCTTATGGTCGCTCGGTAACCCCGAATGTGTCCTCCCCAAGTGTCGCACTCCCAATGTCTGAAAAATGTGTCCCTGATGATTCCCCCTGTCAAAATCTGACGAGAAACTAGGGAAAATATGTGTATGGCCTGCCTCTCAAATGGGTCAGAGGGGAATCTTTGAACTGTCCCTATGGGACAAGTTGATCCACAAAACCTCTTCAAAAGTTGTGCCCTCTCCCTGAACAATTGCACCCCTGTTGTTGAAACCTGTAGAACTATTGTTGAAGACTGATGGAAGACCTGTGTGATCTCCCCGGTGACTAGGGTGTGTCTCTCAACACCGAAATAAGCCACTAGTGTATTCCTCCTGGAATCCACTAAGCTACCTCTCCTGAGATGCGCCTTTCTCCTCAATGACAAGTCAAACTATGCATAATGATGAATTAGGTCAATGTATCGTCTCTTATAGCTGCCTAAAACCCTAATTCATTGTTGACTTCTAATTTTAGCTCATCTTTTCTATTTTTATCTCAAGTTGGATTAAAAGTGCTTTTAGCCACTTTTAGCTCAATGTCACTTTCTGATTATAACATCTTTTACTGGGATGACCTCTAGTAACCATGTTTACCCCTTTATGGCCCTGGTTGTAGTCTAACATGGTTGTTTAGAACATTAAGACTCCTCTTTGGAGCTCTTATTTGGAAAGAGACATTACATTCCTCCCTTCCTGAAATTTATTGTCCTCAAGCAATACCAATCGAGGGTGTTGCAACACCTGCTCGCTCTCCCAAGTAGAATCCTTTACGAGAAGCCCTTTCCATCTGATCAAACACTCTTTGATGACCTTGCTCCTCAKTTTATGCTCTCGGAACTCCAATACCTCCTTCAAAATCAACTCCAACTATCCCTCMTCATCCAATGGGGGAAGCTCCTCTGATGTGTTGATGAACTGTCTCACTTCCTTCTTGAGGCAAGATACGTGGAACATGTTATGAATATTTCTCCCCTCTGGAAGCTCTAGCTCATAGGCAACCTTGCCTACTCGGTTGATCTRAAAATAGGGGGCTGACTTGTTTTTCTATGCAAGCACCCTCTACTCCATTAAAATAAACTTCAAGACCTTGCTGAATGTCTTAGTTGTGCAAGAGGATTTATGTGTCAAGTTTAGGCTTATTTTAGGTGTTTATGTGTGAGGTTCTTTAAATGTTGAGTATGTTGTTTAAAGAATGCAACAGCAAACATAACTTGCAGCAATAATAACCAACAAAAATCACAACAATAACAACATGATAAAGGACTTCACCCCCAACTGGGCTACATCTCCTTGAGCCTTCATCAATGGACTAGGCTCTCTGGGATTAGTTTGTCTAAAATTATTTTACAAGCTTCTGCTCAACTCCAATGGATTTATTGATTGTACCATTGAGTTCAGAATACATAAAAACCCCAAAAATGACTATTAGAACTCTGAAAACAAACCATGGCTCATCTGGGCATGACCTCTTCTACTGGTGGCCTTGAGCTTCCCTGGGCTTCAATGTGGAAAAAACACCTGTAAAAGTCTTCAAATGCATTTTAAACCTGTTCCAATGAGTTCAAATCATATCAATTAGTCAACAATGACTATTCAGCCACTAAAAATGGACTTTGGCTTCCCTGGGCATGGCCTCATTCAATGGTGGCCCTAAGCTCCCTAGAACTCTCTGAAACTTCCCTGTAGAAAATACTGTAATAGAAGTCTCCAAATGACTTTGAAAACAGTACCAATGGATTCAGAACATCCGAAAACCCCTAGCTGAGCTTTTTCGGCACCTAATTTGGCCAAAAAATGAAAAAGATAGGCCTCCTGCCATTTTCCTCCTTCAAGCTTGTTGTCTCTGGTTCGCCAATTCACACTTCCTGTGTGAGTAACCTGGCTTCTGGGCGTTTCCCGTGCCTAAACCCATCATGCGCATCGTTTCCACAAATTGTGCCAAATTTTCGCTCTGTTAGCGGACTTAGGGCCTCAAAGGGCGGAGGTGTTGGGCGCATGGGGGACCATATGGCCACGTCCCAGCACTAAAAAAGGGCCCCTTGCAAGGTTGAATGTGATCTTGACAAGTGGCGGGCGCATGGAGGAGTACCGTTGGAAAATCCTGCGTGAAAATTTGAGTTGTTTGTATGGTTAGGCACATAATTGGGGGTTGGGGCTAAGCCCCAGCTCGGACCCCGCGCTCATCCATAGACTTAAATGATTTTAAATATATATCGAGTCATATATATAACAAGAACTAAATAGTGGCACGTCGGTTGGGCGGCCCTTTCCAATACATTTCATAGTGCGGAAGGTCCGGGGTTTGACCCCCACGGACTCCCCTAATCCTTTAACATAACAAAACAGGGTGCCACGTGGCAGCCCATGCCTGAGCCACGTGGCACCATACAATTCGCCAAAAAAATGCCACGTGTCTCAATTCCATTCGCCCACGTGTCCTACCAATTCAAACGATTTCCACGTCATCTTTTCCCAATCATCACTTGCCATGTCAATTGTATGACCCTGCCACGTTCATTGTACGGATTGTTCAGTTAGCAATTTGTTTTTGCATGTTTGGCAAATCGAACAGAATGTGATATCTCACTCATCTGATGTTCATTTGAACCCATTCAAAGTGCATTGGGTTCGTGAGGACGAGGCCTATGCACCTGTCCGTTTTGAAGCGATTCTGAACACTTTGATTTTTGGGCTAAAATTTGACCCCTGGTCCAGATTCTGATCATCGGCACATGATCCTGTAAGGTCCATAAAATCTAGGCTTGAGCTTCTCAGCCCCACTCTTCTTCATATATGACTATATTTAAGGTTGGATTCTCATGAAAACCAAATCCCCAACCTCAAAGCTATGCTCTATCATGTGCCTGTACGCACTCATCTTCTATCGATTATGTGTTGTCTGCATGTTCTCTTTTAGCAATTTGAGAATCTCCTGACTCTCTATGATCCAATCCTTGGCCTTGGGATCTCTTCTGTCCCTGAAAACCAAGTCTATCAAAGTGGGATCATCATACCCGTATAATGCTCGGAAGGGTGTAATACCAATGGACATGTGGAAAGTTGTGTTGTAACAATGCTCTCCTAAATGAAGCCACCTGAACCGTGTTCTCTATTGTCCACCCACATAGTTCCGTAAATACCCTTCAACCCACTTGTTGACGATCTTTGTATTCCCATCTGTCTGAGGATCATAGATGGTGTTGGGTGTCAACTCAGTCCCCACCAATCTAAACAACTCCCTCCATAATGTCCCAATAAATCGATTGTCCCTGTCGTTGATGATGTTCCTCGACAATCCATGAAGTCTGAATACTGCTCTGAAGAATAACTCGGCTACCTGAATTGTGTTGTACTATGTCGGTATGGCATAGAAGTGAGAAAACTTGGTCAATTTTTCAACCACTACATACATACAGTCCCTACCCTAGACCTTGGGTAGTCCTGTGATGAAGTCCATCGAGATGCTCTCCCATTTCTTCTCTGGAATGGGAAGTGGTTGAAGTAGCCATGTTGGAAGCATATGCTCTGACTTGTTCTGCTGGAAATTCACACACTCACTGATGTATTGCATAACGTCTTGTTTGAGGCCCTTCCATGAGAACCTCTCTCTGATTTACCTGTAGGTTTTGAAAAGCCCATGATGGCTTGCTAGTGGTGAATCATGAACTGTTGTGAGGATATTCTTCTTGACCCTTGAATCTGGTACCAAGTAGACTCTTTCCATGTAGAATATGACATCCTCAATGACCTTGTACCTTTCATCCTAAATCTATCCATCCATAATCTCACAAGCAAACTGGTTCTTGGAATATTCCACTAACAAGTGGGATTTCCAATCCACTAAAATCCCCATCAAAGAACATGTTGCAGGCCTCCTAGATAGAGAGAGCATCAGCCACAATGTTCTTCTTCCCCTTGACGTACTCTATGTCGAAGTCGAATGCATGTACCTTCATCACCCATTTATGTTGGCGCTCACTGAGGTCCTTCTGCTCAAGGATATACTTCAAGTTGTTATGATCTGTTTTGACCACGAATTTGTTTCCCACCAAATATTGCCTGAATTTGGTCAAGGCATGCATGATTGCCAGCATCTCCTTGTCATAGATGGAGTACAAACTCTCAGGATGACTGAGCTTCCTGCTCTCAAATACAATGGGGTGTCCTTCCTACATAGTAATTTCCCTAATGCCCTTATCAGATGCATCACACTCTAATACAAATGGCAGAGTGAAGTTTGGTAATGCTAACACTGGGAATGTGCCCATGACTTCCTTCATGTGATCAAAGGCTTTATGTGACTCATCGGTCCAGACGAAATCCCCATGCTTGGTGAGATCCTTCAATGGTGCTCCCAGCTAAGAAAACCCCCTGACAAACCGCTTGTAATAGATACATAACTCGAAGAAGCTCCTCCACTGTGTCACATTCCTGGGCGTTGGCCAATCCAGAATGGACCTGATGTTCTCCTGGTGTACATGTACCCCCTATGCACTGATGATGTGACCCAAGCAAAGTAGCTCGGTCATACCGAACTCACACTTGGACTCTTTGGCGTATAGTGAGTGTGCCTCCATGATGCTCAATACCTCATCCAAGTGCCTCATATGCTCCTTCCATGTCTTGTTGTAGACCAAAATGTCGTCGAAGAAAACCAATACTGATTTCCTCAAATGATCCATGAATATGTGGTTCATGCAATACTAAAATGTAGTTGGTGCATTGGTTAGCCCAAATGGAATAACCATAAACTCGAAATGTCCAAAGTGACACAGAAATGCCATCTTCTCTATGTCCTTATACTCTTGGATGTTGATATAATGATACCTGGAGCGTAGATCAATCTTCGAGAAGAAAACTGCCCCATGCACTTCATCATCAACTCGTCAATGCGAGGGATAGGATATCGGTTCTTGATGGTTTTCATGTTCAAGGCCCGGTAATCAATGCACATCCTCATGGTATCATCCTTATTCATAACTAAGACAACTGAAGAAGTGAATGGACTTGCTAGGTCTGATGTGTCCCATCGCTAGAAATTCCTTAATTGGTTCCTCTATCTCATCCTTGAACCTCCTAGGATGACGGTAGGGGGATGTGATCATAGTTTTGGCCCCCTCCTCCAA
>SNQJ01S0015068.1:179612-199295 GCA_010110895.2 Picea sitchensis | reverse complement strand
AAAATAGGGGGCTGACTTGTTTTTCTATGCAAGCACCCTCTACTCCATTAAAATAAACTTCAAGACCTTGCTGAATGTCTTAGTTGTGCAAGAGGATTTATGTGTCAAGTTTAGGCTTATTTTAGGTGTTTATGTGTGAGGTTCTTTAAATGTTGAGTATGTTGTTTAAAGAATGCAACAGCAAACATAACTTGCAGCAATAATAACCAACAAAAATCACAACAATAACAACATGATAAAGGACTTCACCCCCAACTGGGCTACATCTCCTTGAGCCTTCATCAATGGACTAGGCTCTCTGGGATTAGTTTGTCTAAAATTATTTTACAAGCTTCTGCTCAACTCCAATGGATTTATTGATTGTACCATTGAGTTCAGAATACATAAAAACCCCAAAAATGACTATTAGAACTCTGAAAACAAACCATGGCTCATCTGGGCATGACCTCTTCTACTGGTGGCCTTGAGCTTCCCTGGGCTTCAATGTGGAAAAAACACCTGTAAAAGTCTTCAAATGAATTTTAAACCTGTTCCAATGAGTTCAAATCATATCAATTAGTCAACAATGACTATTCATCCACTAAAAATGGACTTTGGCTTCCCTGGGCATGGCCTCATTCAATGGTGGCCCTAAGCTCCCTAGAACTCTCTGAAACTTCCCTGTAGAAAATATTGTAATAGAAGTCTCCAAATGACTTTGAAAACAGTACCAATGGATTCAGAACATCCGAAAACCCCTAGCTGAGCTTTTTCGGCACCTCATTTGGCCAAAAAATGAAAAAGATAGGCCTCCTGCCATTTTCCTCCTTCAAGCTTGTTGTCTCTGGTTCCCCAATTCACACCTCCTGTGTGAGTAACCTAGCTTCTGGGCGTTTCCCGTGCCTAAACCCATCATGCGCATCGTTTCCACAAATTGTGCCAAATTTTCGCACTGTTAGCGGACTTAGGGCCTCAAAGGGCGGAGGTGTTGGGCGCATGGGGGACCATATGGCCACGTCCCAGCACTAAAAAAGGGCCCATTGCAAGGTTGAATGTGAGCTTGACAAGTGGCGGGCGCATGGAGGAGTACCGTTGGAAAATCCTGCGTGAAAATTTGAGTTGTTTGTATGGTTAGGCACATAATTGGGGGTTGGGGCTAAGCCCCAGCTCGGACCCCGCGCTCATCCATAAACTTAAATGATTTTAAATATATATCGAGTCATATATATAACAAGAACTAAATAGTGGCACGTCGGTTGGGCGGCCCTTGCCAATACATTTCATAGTGCGGAAGGTCCGGGGTTTGACCCCCATGGACTCCCCTAATCCTTTAACATAACAAAACAGGGTGCCACGTGGCAGCCCATGCCTGAGCCACGTGGCACCATAGAATTCGCCCAAAAAATGCCACGTGTCTCAATTCCATTCGCCCACGTGTCCTACCAATTCAAACGCTTTCCACGTCATCTTTTCCCAATCATCACTTTCCATGTCAATTGTATGACCCTGCCACATTCATTGTACGGATTGTTCAGTTAGCAATTTGTTTTTGCATGTTTGGCAAATCGAACAGAATGTGATATCTCACTCATCTGATGTTCATTTGAACCCATTCAAAGTGCATTGGGTTCGTGAGGAYGAGGCCTATGCACCTGTCCGTTTTGAAGCGATTCKGAACACTTTGATTTTTGGGCTAAAATTTGACCCCTGGTCCAGATTCTGATCATCGGCACATGATCCTGTAAGGTCCATAAAATCTAGGCTTGAGCTTCTCAGCCCCACTCTTCTTCATATATGACTATATTTAAGGTTGGATTCTCATGAAAACCAAATCCCCAACCTCAAAGCTATGCTCTATCATGTGCCTGTACGCACTCATCTTCTATCGATTATGTGTTGTCTGCATGTTCTCTTTTAGCAATTTGAGAATCTCCTGACTCTCTATGATCCAATCCTTGGCCTTGGGATCTCTTCTGTCCCTGAAAACCAAGTCTATCAAAGTGGGATCATCATACCCGTATAATGCTCGGAAGGGTGTAATACCAATGGACATGTGGAAAGTTGTGTTGTAACAATGCTCTCCTAAATGAAGCCACCTGAACCGTGTTCTCTATTGTCCACCCACATAGTTCCGTAAATACCCTTCAACCCACTTGTTGACGATCTTTGTATTCCCATCTGTCTGAGGATCATAGATGGTGTTGGGTGTCAACTCAGTCCCCACCAATCTAAACAACTCCCTCCATAATGTCCCAATAAATCGATTGTCCCTGTCGTTGATGATGTTCCTCGACAATCCATGAAGTCTGAATACTGCTCTGAAGAATAACTCGGCTACCTGAATTGTGTTGTACTATGTCGGTATGGCATAGAAGTGAGAAAACTTGGTCAATTTTTCAACCACTACATACATACAGTCCCTACCCTAGACCTTGGGTAGTCCTGTGATGAAGTCCATCGAGATGCTCTCCCATTTCTTCTCTGGAATGGGAAGTGGTTGAAGTAGCCATGTTGGAAGCATATGCTCTGACTTGTTCTGCTGGAAATTCACACACTCACTGATGTATTGCATAACGTCTTGTTTGAGGCCCTTCCATGAGAACCTCTCTCTGATTTACCTGTAGGTTTTGAAAAGCCCATGATGGCTTGCTAGTGGTGAATCATGAACTGTTGTGAGGATATTCTTCTTGACCCTTGAATCTGGTACCAAGTAGACTCTTTCCATGTAGAATATGACATCCTCAATGACCTTGTACCTTTCATCCTAAATCTATCCATCCATAATCTCACAAGCAAACTGGTTCTTGGAATATTCCACTAACAAGTGGGATTTCCAATCCACTAAAATCCCCATCAAAGAACATGTTGCAGGCCTCCTAGATAGAGAGAGCATCAGCCACAATGTTCTTCTTCCCCTTGACGTACTCTATGTCGAAGTCGAATGCATGTACCTTCATCACCCATTTATGTTGGCGCTCACTGAGGTCCTTCTGCTCAAGGATATACTTCAAGTTGTTATGATCTGTTTTGACCACGAATTTGTTTCCCACCAAATATTGCCTGAATTTGGTCAAGGCATGCATGATTGCCAGCATCTCCTTGTCATAGATGGAGTACAAACTCTCAGGATGACTGAGCTTCCTGCTCTCAAATACAATGGGGTGTCCTTCCTACATAGTAATTTCCCTAATGCCCTTATCAGATGCATCACACTCTAATACAAATGGCAGAGTGAAGTTTGGTAATGCTAACACTGGGAATGTGCCCATGACTTCCTTCATGTGATCAAAGGCTTTATGTGACTCATCGGTCCAGACGAAATCCCCATGCTTGGTGAGATCCTTCAATGGTGCTCCCAGCTAAGAAAACCCCCTGACAAACCGCTTGTAATAGATACATAACTCGAAGAAGCTCCTCCACTGTGTCACATTCCTGGGCGTTGGCCAATCCAGAATGGACCTGATGTTCTCCTGGTGTACATGTACCCCCTATGCACTGATGATGTGACCCAAGCAAAGTAGCTCGGTCATACCGAACTCACACTTGGACTCTTTGGCGTATAGTGAGTGTGCCTCCATGATGCTCAATACCTCATCCAAGTGCCTCATATGCTCCTTCCATGTCTTGTTGTAGACCAAAATGTCGTCGAAGAAAACCAATACTGATTTCCTCAAATGATCCATGAATATGTGGTTCATGCAATACTAAAATGTAGTTGGTGCATTGGTTAGCCCAAATGGAATAACCATAAACTCGAAATGTCCAAAGTGACACAGAAATGCCATCTTCTCTATGTCCTTATACTCTTGGATGTTGATATAATGATACCTGGAGCGTAGATCAATCTTCGAGAAGAAAACTGCCCCATGCACTTCATCATCAACTCGTCAATGCGAGGGATAGGATATCGGTTCTTGATGGTTTTCATGTTCAAGGCCCGGTAATCAATGCACATCCTCATGGTATCATCCTTATTCATAACTAAGACAACTGAAGAAGTGAATGGACTTGCTAGGTCTGATGTGTCCCATCGCTAGAAATTCCTTAATTGGTTCCTCTATCTCATCCTTGAACCTCCTAGGATGACGGTAGGGGGATGTGATCATAGTTTTGGCCCCCTCCTCCAANAGACAACTGAAGAAGTGAATGGACTTGCTAGGTCTGATGTGTCCCATCGCTAGAAATTCCTTAATTGGTTCCTCTATCTCATCCTTGAACCTCCTAGGATGACGGTAGGGGGATGTGATCATAGTTTTGGCCCCCTCCTCCAACTCAATGGTGTGGCCAAACCCTCTATCATGTGGTCTCCCTAGTGGAATTGACCCAAAAACTTGTTGATGTCGCCCCAACAAGTTCCTGATCTCTGTATGATATTGTTGTTGACCCTTTGAATCCTTTTGCATAGTGATCAAGCACTCTACAACATATGCTACCTCCCCATGTTTCAATACCCTCTCCATCCTCTTGGTCGAAATTGTCCTGGGTGCTTCTGTTGACATGCCTCTCAGAACAACCCTCTTCCCGTCACGAACCCCATCTCCAAGGTTTGGTAATTGGTGGTGATTTTACCCAAGGTGATCATCCACTGGACTCCCAATACCACATATGTGTCAAATAGGTCAACCACATAAAATGTCTCTCACTGTGTAGTTGCCTAACTTAATCTCAAAGTCCAGAACTCTGTCTAGACACTCTAGTGTATGGCCATCTGCTACTGCAACATCAAACCCCTCAAACTCCTATGTTCGAAGTGCTTGTCTCGATACCAATGAAGCATCAATGAAGTTTTGGGTGGCCCCACCATCTATCAGGGTGATTTCCAGTTGTCCCTGAATAGTCCCTCTGATCCAGAGGGTATCATACCTGGGAACACCAGAAAGGGTCGCTATGACTCCTCCCTTTGTTGGTTTCCGTCTGTTAGCCTGCTCAAGAGGCTGTGGAACTACCGGTGGGTGGGTCCCTTCCGATGTCAGTGGTCTATGTGGAGGCTTCTCTTCTGCCTGTGTGGACTCCTCCTCTGAGCTAGTGGATCCATTGTCATGCTCCTTCTCCTCACTATCCACACTATATGTTTCCACCTCAATATAATGAATCTCTCCCTTTCCCATGCACCTATGGCCTAGGAACCAAGGGTCTCTCCAGTTGAAGCAAAGCTTCTTCCTCATAAGATCTCGCCTCATCTCATCATCCATATTCTCCTTTCCCTTCCATTCTCTCTGGAATGGCTTCCTATCTCGATCCTTCTATGGTACGAAGGGCTGGAAAAGGGTTTAGTCTTTGGTACCGAGTCTGCCAAATCTCGAGTGCGTAAGATGACATCCTGCAAGGTGTGAGGCATGTATGAATTCACCCATCCTCTCAAGGGCTCTGTGATTCCCTCTGTGAATACCATGATCAGCTTGGGATCTGATATATTTGTCACTACCATTTCTACCTGCTGAAACTCCATGATGAATGCCTTTGTTGTGCCACTTTGTCTCAACTAGGCTAGATCCTTGAAGTGGATCTCGGGATCCCTCCTGTCAAACATGTCCATGAGTCTCTCTGTGAACTCCCTGTAGGAGGTGATGTGACTATGTCTCAACGTCACCAATCCATGGTGCCACCACTCGTGCACCTCACCCTCCAAGTGTAGGGTAGCGAAAATGATGGCCTTTGTCTTGATCATCTGGTTGATCTTGTAGTATGTGTCTAGATTTTGTACCCAAGCTCCAGCGGTGCATTTGGACGATTCTTCAAAAGAAGGTATGGTGATTTTACCAACTTTCTGGATGAAATCAATGTTATACCCCTATTATTGTTGTTTTCCTCCTCTCTGTGGCTCTCTGGGGCGGTTCCTGAGTCTAAGTCCACAATACTCAACTAGGGTCAATGTGTCCTGATGGAATTCAGAGCTCAATGTTGCATAATCCCTCTTGTACTCTGCAATGTCCTCCGCTTGAGTGGGCGACCTCTATGCTATCAGTTATTGTGTTGTTGTTGGGGGTGCCCTCTGGAAACTGGGGAACAATGGCCTGGTAATCCTACTTGAAGAGGTGTATGTGCGAGTAGGAGACTGGGGTCTATTGCCTACCCTTGAGTTCCCATGTGCTACATGTGGGGCTTATGTGCCTTGGGTGCCCACTATAGCCAATCTATCAGCCATCTACGCCAAGGACTGAGTCATGGCCTACCGAATGACTACCAGATTGATGAGTACCTGCACGAAGGTTGCCTCTGGGTCCATGGTGGCCTTACCAATTCCCTATGGTCTCTCATATATTTCTCCTAAAATCCTCTCTGCCTCATGCTCAGCCTCATGCTCTACCTTTCTCTCTGCTTCCCTATGTGCCTCTTCCTCTTCCTCTGAGCTGGGAGGAAAAGGGGGGAAATCATGTCTAGGTATTCCCTCCTTGCATCTGTTGTAAGTGACATATTTGTCACCTACGTGCTCACGACCCCCTGGGTCCTCTACTGCACTCATTGTCTTTAGTCACAGGCTGGCAGGACTAAAGCTCTGATACCACTGTAATGTTCTTGACTTTTCTAGTATGGGAAACTCTACTAATGTGTGTGTATGATTAATTGTTTACATCATATCTATTGAGTATACAGATGGTAAATGAGACAAAAGACTATAAATCGTATATTATGATATCTCCAGAGCACAATGCCGAATGCGACTGGCAATAAAATAAATCACTCAACTAGATCAATGACAAAAGGATCTTAGCCAGAATACAATAAGAAAACTAAAATGATAATACCCGATGATAGATGACACTACAGGATCAATGGATGATCTGCAAGCTATGGTAGCTCATGCAGTAACTTCTACAAGTCCGGAAAGTTTTCCCTGGTGGCTAGATCTCTTAGATCAGTTTGGAAACTATCCCAAATAATGTGCCATGTTGTCCATCTCAGTCCTGGTGACTGGCCGGCCCCTCTATTGGTGTGTCTGGACCCGAACGGATTCCCCTAGGGGAATGCACCCCTCTACTACTAGAAAACTGCGCCCTAGTGATTCCACCATTGGACTCATATGAGAACTGTCTCAAAATGATCACCATGGCCTACTATGAAATGGGTCGGAAGGGTTTCCCTGGATCAAATATGATGATTGCTCGGGAACCCTGAATGTGTCCTCCCCAAGTGCCACACTCCCAATGTCCGGAAAATGTGTCCCTGATGATTCCCCCTGATGGAATCTGACAGGAAACTAGGAAAAATATGTGTGTGATCTGCCTCTCAAATGGGTCAAAGGGGAATCTCTGAACTCTCCCTGGATGGGACAAGTCGATCGACTAAACCTCCTCAAAAGTTGTGCCCTCTCCCTGAACAAGTGTGCCCCTGTTGTTGAACCCTGTAGAATTGTTGTTGAAGACTGATGGAATACCTGTGTGATCTCCCCGGTGAGTAGGGTGTGTCTCTCAACACCAAAATCAACCACTAGTGTATTCCTCTTGGAATCCACTGAGCTACCTCTCCTGAGATGTGCCTTTCTCCTCAATGACAAGTCAAAATCTACATAATGATGAATTAGGTCATTGTACCTTCTCTTATAGCTGCCTGAAACCATAATTCGTTGTTGACTTCTAATTTTATCTCGTATATCCTATTTTTAGCTCAAGTTGGCTTAAAAGTGCTTTTAGCCACTTTTAGCTCAATGTCACTTTCCGATTATAACACATTTGACTGAGATGACCTCTAGTAACACGGTTTACCCCTTTCTAACCCTGGTTATAATCTAACGAGATCGTTTAGACCATTAAACTTAAGCCTCCTCCCTAGAGCTCCTATTTGGAAAGAGACATTACAAATTACTTCCATGATGAATATTAAAATAATTTTTTAAATAAAATAATTTTAACATCACCATAAAAACCTATGTTCAAGAAACACCAATCTCCAAAATAAT
Organism: Picea sitchensis; assembly: GCA_010110895.2. Taxonomy (NCBI): domain Eukaryota; kingdom Viridiplantae; phylum Streptophyta; class Pinopsida; order Pinales; family Pinaceae; genus Picea; species Picea sitchensis. The sequence continues at coordinate 191,419 of SNQJ01S0015068.1, read as the reverse complement.
TTGGATACTTGAAATGAAAATATGCAGTTGACTCTTCTGCCCAAAACTTTACTTCCTCCATTTATTTAGCAGTCGGTCGTACATGTCACACTTTTAAAATGCTATCACTTTGTTTCTCTTTTTTCGTGTATTTTTTTATAAAACATCATACCAACTTTAATACCTTTCTTTTGGAAGGTTACCAACTTTAATACCTTACTTTTGGAAGGTTATGAAATTGCATTTCCTCATTAGGAAGGCCCAACAAGGAAAGATCAAGTACTCCATATGAGTCATGACATCTTAATGCTTAGACGTATGAAAGTTAATTTTTATTTATAAATTAATTTATTGTGAAGGGTGAATTAGTTTTGAATGGTAGGAAAATATATTTGGGTAAAATAGGCATAATCTATTTATTTGTATGTTATATTGGATTTACAAATATCTCAAATTTATTTTCATTGTATGTATGTATGAATAGCAAAAAAAAATGAGTAGACAAAATTGATCGTATAAATAAAAAAAAATTGGGAAATATGAGTAGTTAAAAATGTAGATTCATAGTTCGATTTCTACAAATTATTATAAATATAGTTTTAAAATGTTAGAGTTTTCAAAATTTGCATGAAATCAATCAATTTAAAAAATTGTGACTACGTTCTTAAAATATTCAAATTTTTGTTTCAATTATTTATTTTGATTTTGGGTTGGGTATCTTACGACTCAAACTGCTTATTAGGTACCCTCTTTCTAACGATGTATTGGGAAGTTTGCACTAGACTCTTAGATATATATTACTTCCATGTATGTAGTTAAAAGAGCAAGTTGTTCATCTCATTAACTGTATGTATAAAGTCCTACTCCAAACCCTAGAGACTAGTGGTAGTAACTAGAGACATTGTTATTAGAAACCAATGTCGTTGATTATAAATCCTTATTTTTCTCCCTTCGATCGTGGTACTATCATCTCCAAGCATAAATAAATATCAAGGACTTCATACCTATTGGGAAAATGGTTCCTTAAATAATGTTTACATGACTTGAAAGTTAAAGCTAAGGACTTTGGCTTCAATCATATTTTGACAGGTTGAGCTTATATGAAATTTATATTGTAATAAAATGAATCTCTATAACCATCTGTAATGTCCCCACTAATTTTTTTGGGGTTTTTTCTTAGTTTTGGGGTTTAGACATTTAGTCAAACAATTTGCATACAAAACATATTACCAACTATTTGTATGGGATTCTAACTATGTCGTGATTTATAAATTAAACACCAGTATAGGGGATCCAAAAATATTATTCCATTCAATATTCAAGACAGCTGATATACATAAAAAAATCCCAACAAACATTACAGTAACAAGTATGAGGAACTTGATTTACTTCCTGTAGGTTGCCTCTGTAACTTCTAGGATGAATGCGCTGATAGTTGGTTGTAAAATATGCTCTCAAACGCAGCAAATAACATCCACAAGACAATGTGTCTCTACTATGGGAGAAATCGACCCCCTTCCTTTAACAAACAAGTCTCTCCACATAGGATTTCGATGCAACAATGGACATAATCAGTTTTTCCAAACAAAATCGCCCCCAAACAACAGTCCTCTTGGTCCCTTGTTGATTGAATATTCCCAGCAAGCAAGAATCAACTTCCATCCCCAAAGAAAAGCACCCAACCTCAAGGGAAAGCACCCAACATTCAAAACCTTGCTCCAGTAACTGAAGAATTTGTCCCCCAACTAGCTAACTCGGACTCTTTAATACCAAATTCAACCCAACCACTAAATAATTCAACCAATAAGCTTAAAACTTGACCCCACAAATTGAACTTTGTCCCTTAGCAAGAAACTCGCCCAACAAATGAGGGAATAGACCCGTCAATGAATATTTCGACCCCAAATGAGAAACTTGACCCTCATAAAGAAGAACTCAACCATTAAGTAGGAAAACTCCACCACTAAGGTAAGAAATCAACCACAAACAAAGATAAACTATGTCTCAATGAAGAATGMTGAAAATATTTGAGCGATCTCCTCCTTTTCTTGACCAGCTAGGGTGGATGGTGTCACCATCGAAACCAATATTTCAAACTTATCTAGGGTTTTTAGTCCCAAGAGCCAAAATCCTGAAGATCTCTCTCAATTCATTTATAGAAAAATATCAATTGCATAATGAGAGACGACACCCTCATCCCTCTTTTATTTCCTCGTTGACTCTTTTCTGACCCTTTTACCCTTTTAATATATTAAAGTGACTTTATAAGCTAAAGTCAATTAAAACACCTTTTCCTTTAATTACTCAATGTCTCTTTATAAAAATATTGTTTTTCGCCCTGCCAACATTAAATAATTAATTAATTCCCTTTTTCCCTTCATTGACTATAGCCTATGGGAATCACTTAGGCTATTTTGTCAATCTCTTGGAGATCATTTGGAAAGGGACATTACAATCCTCCCTTCCTGATATTGCTTTCCCTCAAACAACCACAAACCATGATGCTACAAAATTTTCTCACTCTCCCACGTGGCATCCCCTACCGTCCAATCCCTTCACCTCACATAGTATTCTCTTATCACTCTACTCCTCAATTTCCTTCCACGTATGTCCAAAACCTCCTCGAGAGTCAGTATCATCCATCCCCTCTCATCTAGTGGCAACAACTCAATGGAAGTGGTAACTTGTGGTCTTGTTCCTTCTTGAAGCATGAAACATGGAAAACACTGTGAATTTGGCTACCCTCTGGAAACTCCAACTCATAAGCTACCTCTCCAACTCTCTTGGTCACCCTATAGGGACTATAGAGGTGCGACCTCATCCTCTCAACACCACCTCTCCTCAATGGAAACAATCTATGTATCTGCACCCTCAAGAAAGCCACGTCTCCAATCTCGAAATTGTGCTCCACCCTGTGTCTGTCTACATACCTCCTATGTTGATCCTAGATTGTCTGCAAACTATCATGAGTGGTGTCATAGTAATTCTCACCTAAATGTAACCACACTATCCATGAACTCACATAGTCACATATATACCTCTCAGCTCGTTGGTTCACCATCTCTGCTTGACCATTTGTTTGAGGGTAAAAACTAATTATAATGGGAGTCAACCCTATGCCTACAATTCTGAGCATCCCTTGCTAACCTGCATTATGAAACCTGATGTCCTAATCATTGTAAATGACTCTGGGTTTCTCATGGACTCGAAACATCTCCCCATGAGATAGCTCTATCACCCATGATGCTCCATACTCTGAATAAATCACAGGAAGTGCGTGAACTATGATAACTAGTCAATCGTTGCACAGATACTATTTTCTCCCTGCACCCTCGGTAAACTTGTGATGTAATATATCAACACACTCTCCCACTCTTGCTCATAAATGAGCAAATATTGTATCAACCATGATGGATGAGTGTGCCCCAACCTACTCTATTGACAATTCATACACTCCCCCATATCTATGAACACATCGCCCACAAAGTCCCTCCATGCGAACCTCTCTCGGGCTTGCCTATAAGTGGTAAAGTCACCAAGGTACCAAACTAGCCTATATGGTGTGAATAACCCTCTACTCATAGCACTGATCTGCAAGGTGCTAACACAAGAATCCACTTGACTTCCCCTAATATATACCAGGAAATCATATGCATCATAAACTCAGTCAACTCCTTAGAATACCACTACTCCAAGCAACCAATCCTAAGCATCCCAAGAGTAAACTCCAAAAAGTGAAAAATGGCCTTCTCATCTGTATTGGTTGTCGATTTGTCAAACATTACAGTCCCAGGGTACTAATCTAATCTTTGAGGAACCATCATGCTAACGATGCACCCCTTTGATCATCACCATCTAACTGCCATGCTCAAATTGTGCTCTCCTCCCATGGTACCCAGTATCATGAATCATACTCAGTTGAGGCATCTTAGTGAAGTTAGAACCTACCAATCCACAACTATACTCAATCTTAGGTATCCTGAGGGAAAATCTACCTCGCCATATAGAAAAAAACTCCACAACTCCTCTCACAACATCCCCACAATGATGCAGACCAATCATTGCCTCAACTATGTCAATCATCAACCTCATCTAAAGAAATCCATTACTCGAATGAATGTCTGAATCCCACCACCAAATTGGAAGTTCACCATTCCCATTGACTGCTACAAAGTCCAAATGAAAGAAATTTTGCATGGCCACAATCCCACCTGTCTCATCCAACTTACTCGGGTGAACCTTCCATGTTTTGTTGTATATAATGAGAACATAACAACAATAGATGCCTCTTCCACTTCCTGCAAGACTGGAAAGTGACTAGTGCATTGGTCAACCCTGAGGGCATGACCAAGAAATCATAATGAAGTTTGGAAGCACATATGTAAGTATCATTCTCCTTGGCCCTCATCCGATGATATCCCGGATGAAGATCAATCAATGAGAGATATGCTGCTATGTGAGGCTCACCCTTCCACTCGTCGATATTGGGTAACCTCAACTAAATGGTATGCTTGAGGAATCTGTCGGGAGGCCTACCTAGAGGAAATTCCCCAAAACTCCATTGTACACTATTCTGTGCCAATAAATACCCCTACATATTGCACTTCCTATCATTGAATCATCATGTACCATCATGTATCTTGCATTATTGTATCCATCACTCTACTAGTGTAGTCTGAACTTTTATCCTAGAACATGCCCATGTTTGTCTTATACATGTCCACCCAATCCATGGATACATATACTTCCTTGTGGCCTAGTCCACAAGGAATGTGCTCAACTATCTCCTCCATAGTTGAACCTTAAGCCTTTAGTGGGATCTCCAAAAGAAACGGCCCATGATCCCCATAGTGAAAAACATGAGCATAGTGAAAATCCTTTGCATCATACCTCTCCTCAGGCACATGCAACTCTGAATGCTCCTCGTGCGGGATTGTCAAAAGAGGCTCCTCCCTCAAATCATGGGCGCCACTTACACCCTCATGTGTCACGACTACCAAATATGATGGAGTCTCTACTGTAAGTGATGAGGAGTGTGCCAAACTCAATTGGTAACAAAGCTCCTCAACCTCCCTTTCCTTATCTTCAGTGAACTTGAGAGCAAGGTCCCTATCCATGAAYAGTTGCAAGTAATATGATTTCATCTRCTCTAGTGATTCTTTGATTATGTGCAATTGAGCACTAGTGACTCCACCTGCAACTCCTTTTTGTCTCTCCTACATATGGGTTTTCCAAATAAGTTATTCAATGAATTTATGACCACCATCTGCCCTTATCAACACTTGTACAATTTTCTCCTATGAGACCAATAATTGATCCTCCAAATCTCGCAATGCTAAGGGGCTTCGTTCAATTTCATCCAAGTGGTATGGGTTGTCACACAATAGATTTTTTGATTTTCTTTCTCCTCCAAAATTAGCCTCTCCTTTGTCATCCTCCACTCATATCTCATGAGAAGATGGATCCATATCCCACGACAATTTTTCAAATATCCATTCTTCGTCATATTTAGGTATAATCATGTCTGCATCGTCATAAGCAACATAGATAGGATAAGGCATTGAATCGTCATCAAAACCAATTGGCTCACTTAGATGATACCATGCAATCTCCAAAAGGTGGGATAGCGTCATGATCCCACACTGCTTCATCAAGGAAACTCTTCTCTCCACAAGGCCTATCAAAGATGGTCTCTAAGTTAATATCAAAGAGACTTGTGTCCCCCATACCATAAGCAACATTTGCTTCTTCTTCATCTCAAATCACAGTGTCATTAATTGGTTCTTCTTCCGTGTCTACCCAAATATACTTTGTGGTCTCGGGTTCTAAGTCCTCATGAGCGTCCATGTGCTCATTTGTAGGAGAAGAAACATATGCAGAGTCAACATTTTTCTCATTTTTAGAAGCATCAGAACCTTCAGAAACTAGTACATTTTTCCTTGGCACCTTTACCTTTTTGTCCACTAATACTTGGGGTTCATACCACTCAGGATGTTTGATGGTGCAAAAATACTTGAATGACATGGCTGCATGAAATGTCTCACCAAGCTCCTGATACTCCCTCAAACAATTTTCAAACTCCTCATCATGTCCTTTATGTCATGTTTGTTTCCCCTTTGAACCACTAACTCCATTGTTCCCTGCATTGTTTTGATGGCTTTCCACAGCCTGCATCAACTTTTGTCACCCCTGTGCAAGAATATTACGAATATTCCTCATTGATTTTCCCCTCGGGATGGAGGAAAACCAATTTTGATACCACTGTAATGTCCCTACTAATTTTTGTCGGGTTTTTTCTTAGTTTTGGGGTTCAGACATTTAGTCAAACAATTTGCATACAAAACATATTACCAACTGTTTATATGGGATTCTAACTCTTTTGTGATTTACAAATTAAACACCAGTATAGGGTCTTCAAAAATATTATTGCATTCAATATTCAAGACGACTGATATACATCAAAAACCCCATCAAACATTACAGTAACAAGTATGAGGAACCTGATTTATTTTCTAGAGGTTGCCTCTGTAACTTCTAAGATGAATGTGCCAATAGTTGGCTGCAAAATATGCTCTCAAACTCAACAAATAACATCCACCAGACAATGTGTCTCTGTTGTGGGACAAATTTCCCCCCTTCCTTCAACAAACAAGTCCGTCCACACAGGATTTCGCTGCAACAATGGACATAATCGTTTTTGGCAAATAAAATCACCCCCAAACAACAATACTCTTGGTCCCTTGCTAATGTAATACACCCAGCAAGCAAGAATCATCTTCCATCCCTAAAGAAAAAGCACCCAACAATGAAGATTTCGACCCCAAATGAGAAACTTGGCCCTCATAAAGAAGAACTCGACCACTAAGTAGGAAAACCTCACCGCCAAGGTAAGAACTTAACCACAAACGAAGATAAGTCGATCTCAATGAAGAACGATGAAAAGATCTTAGCGATATCCTCCTTTTTTTGACCAATTAGGGTGGATAGTCTCACCACAGAAAGCAATCTTCCAAACTTCTCTAGGGTTTTTGTCCCAAGAGCCAAAAGCCTCAAGAGCTCTCTCAATTCATTTTTAGAAAAATATCTATTGCATAATGAGATAGGGCACCCTCATCCCTCTTTTATTTCCTCGTTGACTCTTTTCTGACCCTTTTACCCTTTTAATAGATTAAAGTGACTTTATAAGCTCAAGTCACTTAAAACACCTTTTCCTTTAATTACTCAATGTCACTTTATAAAAAGATTGTTTTTCACCCCGTTGACATTAAATAATTAATTAATTCCCTTTTTCCCTTCATTGACTATAGCCTATGGGAATCACTTAGGTTATTTCATCAATCTCCTGGAGATCATTTGGAAAGGGACATTACACCATCTCTCTTTGGTAGATTTAGCTCAAAACACCAATTTAGTCTTGGTTGCCCTTTTTCATACTCAATATGTAACTTATTTAATTTTGAAAGGTTGAAAACCTACAAAATGAAGTTCTATAATGCATCATTTGTAAACATAAAACGTTATGAATATTATGATTCAAGCACAATACAAATCCCCGGGCATACTTGTGATGTTTAATGTTTTGTTTTCTAGTGTCATAGATTTCTTGAGATGACCTCTATTTATCTCTTGTAGGAAGAATATATTGTTATTTTTCTCTTGTTAATATGTTTTATCAATCCATATAATTCCTGAAATGGATGGATAATTTTCTATTGATTTGATTTTTACTTGTCTTTTCAAATTATTCAAGAGCACAAGGAGAATTTTTCCAACCAGGCACCACATTAACTTTTATACGGTTATCATGTTGTGAACCTTGTCTATATAATCCCTTCATTGCAATGTTTCAAACATTCACTTTGACCCTGATTATTGTGCAAAAACTGAAGTTGGAATGTTGTCTCAATAAAGAAATTTTCCAAACAAAATACCTAGCCATGGCAATGGCTACCCTTGCTTGAGCATTAGCAAGTACTTGTTCAATCATTCGAGAATGTTCCTTTCTGCAAATTTGATAATCTCAAAAAATTATGCAATATTCATAGAGAGATTGTGAGTGAATAATTAAAGAGAGATTGACAAAAAGAATATATGTTCAAATTGAGAAAAATCTTTCTTCACATTTGAATTAAATTAAAGACCGTTTTTTATAGGATAACAAAGTAACAAGTACTGAGACATTCACACATATCTATCCATGAGGTTGTTTATCTATTCATAAGGCTATAATACACAAATATGTCTAATGACAACTCTTTCTAGGCATTATTTTTCTTCCTTCCCATGAAGATTTCAAATTAAACATATAATAATTATTTATGACAATTGTCTCATACGATATTATAAATTGATATCATTTCCTATTAATTCATTTGGCATGAGTCAAAAGCATAGTGCTCCACTTCTTCCAAAAATGGGAAACTCTTTGTATTTATTGATGTGATCAAGGTCTTGCACAAAAGAAGTTGATGAACTTATATGTGAGTTGAAGCTGACTGGTATCTATGAAGTTCCCTGAGAACCTTGTTAAAGAAAAGAGAACACCTTAAAAGAGTAGGGCCAAATGAAGCAAATGCAAATCTTGGATCTCTTCTCTATGATGGATTCTACACAACACGTTTTCTTCATATTCACTAACTTTACATAATATTCAATGAATTCTTCTTTTCTTAAACTAATTATGGCGATTGCCTAATTTCATCCATTGTCTTACACTCTGGGCCATAAAACTCATTGGCCTATACTTCTATTTCAACTTTGAGAATCTTGATTAAGATTGTCATTCCATTAACAAGTTACCCTTTGACATAGTGCTTAAGGCACCAATGTCAATGTCATTTCTCTCATTGTATTCATTTGTAAGGTTATTTATATCTTTTTTACTCACCTTAAATAAATAAAAATACTATCTAGTATATTTACTTTTATAGTACAATATCGCTCTACTTGAATTTTCTTAAGCATTCCTTCTCTTTGTTAAAAATGTTGATGATTCCTTAAAATTGATCCCACTTCAATTTTACACTTAATAAATTCAAAATACACCAAATAAAATGATTCATAGATTTCAATCAATATTGTATTCTTAATATTGTATTCAAAAGAGACATATTTCTCTCCATTTCACATGTCTCATAAAAACATAATACTCATAAAAAAAAATTGGATTTTAATAAAAAACAAACATAATATACAATTCACCTAAGCACCTTATAATACATAAAAATATCATCCCCTTGAAAAAGGGTTAATGACATATATAAATATAAAAATATATGTATATCCACTTACTCACCTACCATCAATTATAACACAAAGGAGAATGTGGACTATCTCACCCACCATGTAGCCTTGGCCCACCTTTAAGTTGTTATGTATTTAAGAGGTTACCATCAATTATAACACAAAGGAGAATGTGGATTATATCACCTACCATGTAGCCTCGGCCCACCTTTAAGTTGTTATGTATTTAAGAGGTTACGTCGACTTGAAAATCCAACATTGAAAATAAACACGAGTTAAAGGTGACCACACCACACATGTCAATTCGAAGATATGTATGAACTCGAAATTCAAATATATGGATCAACATGAAGCCAAATATGACTTTTTATTTTATATTCTAAGCAATATGTGTTTTCTTTTGTCTTAATGTCAAATTCAAATTCAAATTCAACTATGGACGTAAATTTCAACTTTTACAATATGAAAATTTCTTAATTATATTATATAATTTGTTTTTATATTAAAAGGTTATAATCGCAATTATATGGAGTTTGCTGAAAGTGTAATGAGAAAGAAAAATAAACTTTCGTTTATAGCAGTCTTTCGATTAGTAAATGATAAAAGTTCATAGGGGAGATATGATGAGAAAAAAAATAAATGAGAGTGTTGATAGGAAACAAGGAGAGAGTTGGCGGAGCTATATTTTTTTGAAATATAAAAGGATTTCTAAGACCAGGGGATAAACTTCCAACTTTCATATCGAGAAAGCTCGTTGAGGAAGAAGGAAAAATTGATCTTAAAAAAGAGTTAAGAAGAGGGGGGGCCCTCATGTCCATCTATCCATAAGTTGTAAGATATGGTTCCCATTTTTTTTGGAGCCCTGTCTTTGAAAGTTGATCAGCATACTTGTTGTGCTCACGATATATGTGGTTGTAACTAAGCTTTTTGAAAGTAGGCTGAAGCATTCTAATTATGTCATTCCAAGCCAAGAGGGAGATAGCTTGGAGATCTCCCATGTTGTTCAACCACTCAATATTAATTCTAGAATCCCCTAGACCCTGTAGGATTTCAATGTGGAGTCTGGGGGGCAAGTATAAAGTGGCCTAGACACCCAATAGTTCTACCCTGGTATTGGTGCACGGGCCACAATTGAAAGCCCAATTGTAAAAAGTGTTTTGTGAGATTTTGAAAAACCCTCCAACTCCACTCTGAGAGCCATTTGAGAGTAATACTCCATCCAACCATCCAATAGGAGTGTCTTCTAAAACAGGGACCTTCAATGTGTGTTGAAGAGTTGGCTTGATGGCAAGAGTAGCATTCCAAGTGTTGAAAATTCCAAGTGCTTTGTAAGCTGCAACACTTACGAAAGGGGTCCCATTTTCAAAAATCGTTTTTATCCTTTCCAGCCAAGTAATCCAGTGAATAAGGGATGGGAGATGCAAGAGGCTATGCTCCTTTTGTGCCCAAATGTGAAACCAATTTAGGAGCGAGTTCTCATCCCAAATGGTTTGTAATTTTAAAATCAAAACAATTTTTTCCCATAGATGAACAAATGATCTATGGATTCAAAATCATTTTTGCAAAGGTGGCAAAAGTTAGACCCTGACCAACCCTTTTTAGAAGGATGTCCCAAGTGTTGAGTTTATATGCACTCATCACCTAGGTAAAATATTTGATCTTGGGCGGAATTTGCCAGGTCCAAATCTGATTTCTCCATCCTCTGACATTTGTATGCCAAAGTGAATTCATGATAGCAGCATATACATTTTGAACAGTAAGAATGTCTGATCGGTCGCCTCCCGCAGTTGATCTAATGCGCTGGTAATCCAGCTATCAGGCAGGTAAACCGATCTGGAGGCATCCCGAATTTGATTTGGACTTAAATAATTAGCATGTTGAGATATGCATGATGCAAGTATTTTGGGGTTTTTAAAAGAAATTTTAGTGTGTGTTTTATTTTTCTATTTTTAGGGGTATAATGCAAATATAAAAAAATATTAAATTATCAAAAAGTAAATAGACATTGTGGTTTGATATAGATTTTTATATGGTTGTTTTTCATTTATTCTTTTATGTTATGTCTCTTTTTTGCATTGCTCAAGAGTATAATGGAAAAATATTGTTATAAGTTTGGAACTCTTTTTCTTCTGGTTAATAAGGTTATAATTTTTTTTAGTTGTTAGGGTTGGAATTTTGGATTTATTCTTTTTAACTAAGGGTTAGGATATTAATTTTTTTAGAATATATTTGGAAAATCATATATGGCTATCTTCACATGTTTGAATCATGGGTGTTGACATGAGTTGAACATGGCATTATGATGGACAGAGCAACATTCAACTTGCCAATAGCATAAATTTCACATACAAACTATGATTGATGTCTTCTTTTTATTGTCAAAAAGATCTCGACAAGAAATATAACGAGGAAACGATTTATGTTGCTTCTGTCAATATTTTGACCCAAATAAGGTACAAAATGGGAAACTTTTAGTTTTGACCCAAAATTGCAAAGTTTAATGTATATCACGAAATGGGCCCAAAAAGGCCATAACTTTGATTTTTCTCACTCTATTAAAAAAACAAGAAGGATGTGTGTGTGTG
>SNQJ01S0015068.1:122589-152914 GCA_010110895.2 Picea sitchensis | reverse complement strand
TTTTTCATTGATATATTAATTTTATTTCACAGGTCATTAAATGTGATCTGTAATTTGAACTATTACTCAGTTAACCATAATTAATTTCTTTAATTAATTTTTCTTTATAATCTTTAAGCATGTATCCCATTAGGGTCGTTACACTGGCGTAACAGGAACCAATCCCACCCAATGTCACCACAATGGGATGGTTCTTTCTCTTTAGGGAGGTGAGGCCCAGGGGAGATGTCCCCGGTGATCTGGGGTTTAGAGAAGGCAAAGAGGATAATAAGACAAGGATAAATTCCCCCCTCACAAGTCACCACCGAGCAGATAGTCCTAGCTAAACAACCAATAATAAAGTAAACCCCCCAAAGATATACCTGCCCAAGACAAAGAAACAACAAATGATATATGCAAGCTAGTTCAATGGGTTAGTACTTCATATAAATAGATGACTATCTGATAAACATATAAGCAATTTGACAATAAATGTTGATGAAGTCAATGTTTATCAATAGCAATGAAAATTATATCACTTCACCAATAAATATTGGAACAATACGACATTCAATGTAACCAATCAACACTTCATCCAATAAATGCCTTAAATCACCATTCAATTGCTTATAAAACAAAACGTTTGTTGTACAAGGGTATTAATAGCAAGAGATGATGGCAACACTTGGTTAGTAGGGTTAGTTTATAAGCTAGGGTTAGTGTAGTTAGGGCTTCAATCAATGTGTTGAGAGTAGTTTTGATAAAGGTCACTTCAATGCAAGGGATCTCAGGATTAGTGCCTTAGGGTTAAATGGAGTCAATAGTGAAGGAGGCAAAAGCTAAAGGAGGCAAAGGTAAGTAGGTCAAGGACTAGAGGGAGAGGCTTTGGAGTGTTGCTAGAGCAAGGCCCCAAAGTCAAAACCCTAGGGGAGAGAGGCTCACCTTGGTGTAGGTAAACTAGGCCTCGATGCTCTCTCCTCCTTCCTTAACTCAATGGAAAAAACGACTAGCCGAAAGTTGAAGCATAAAAAACAAGACTAGAGGGTTTGATGAAGCAAGGTGTTGCTAGAGCAAGGCCTTTTCAACAAACCCTAGAGAAAAACGACCCTAAGTGTAGTAGACTTAGGCTTAAGACGTCTCTCTCTTCTTGGCCTCTAGATAGTATGGCTAGCAATAAATGAAGAGAGAGAGAGAGTGTAGCAATGGCTAGGCTCTCTTCTTCTTCAATGGTTGAAAATTTCTCTCAAAGGGGATATGAGACAAGGACCTACTTGTGTGCTTGTCACCTAGGGTTTTATTCAGCAAAATTTATAAGCATATGCAAGAAATGAAACTACAACCATTCATTCAAGAAGTTTTGCAGAAAATTACTTACATATCACAAATAAATATCAATGCAAACCCTAGTTGTAACACCTTCCTTCAAGAGAAATGCCAAGACATGCCAATAAATCCTCCTTCAACAAGTGTGCATCACTAAATCAGCCAATAACCCAAGAGAGGGCGTAAATTTCAGACCTCCTTATGGAGTGAGTAAGTTGTGATGAAAAATGAAGGTGAAAATCCTTCATTTATACCATTCCATGACCTAAATTTACATTTTAGGTCATGTAAATGGCCGACAAGGCCAAAATACTAAAATCATATTGTTTTACATTAAATTGTCAAATTAAAACCCTAATCAAGATAAAAAGAGACATGAAGCCCCTCCAAAGGAGACGTTAGCTTCTTTTAGGGCAAATGGGGCATCCTAGAGCAAAACGTTAGCCCTCCTTAGGCTCCTTCATCATGCCACACGTGCCAATACTGCTCAGTCTGCCTGCCAAGACGTCCAATAGGCTGGATGACGTCATGGTCATCAAGGGTGACGTCCTAGGCCTTCCAAGGCCAGCGTTCCACTAAAAGAGGGTCAATCCCCCTAGGTCAAGCTCTGCCAAAGTGCCTCTGGTGGAACGTCCTCTTCTTCTTTGGTGCAAAGCCCCTGATCCATCTCTATCATGTCTCTTCCCCCTGATGGGTTCTCAACATCCACCTGATGGGCTCTTCAGCCCCATGGAGGTCCGAGCTGATCATCTCCACATGTGTACCGATCCAAAATGGTACATGTCCGCCAGGCATGGTCTTGCACATCAAAAGCTACGCCCTCCATGGGCTCATCAGTCACAGGGATCATAACAATGTCAATCACATCGCATCATCGATATTATTAAACATGTGCATAAAATCCCTAATACATCAGTTAACAACTCAAAGACGTTACACAAGCCTACAATACAAGTCTGGAGAAAAAGACAAGGTGTCCTATTGGGCTAGTGTCCAGAATAAGGAAAGTTCCCAGAAGAGACCTCATCCAAACCATGTAAGTGGGTGATGTGGTCAAGGGATGTCCAAACATGTGGGTGCAGTGAGGGCCAAGGATGCAAAAATGTTACCTGTGGGTGTCTTTGTAGAAGGCGAGTTGTACCTGTCATGGATACATTTTTTTCAAGCTCATTCTTTCCTTTTATTCTTCATTCTTTTATTCTTTTATCTTTTATTGTTTTTTGTTCAAGAGCTAATCAGGGGACACTACCTTGGCGTGGTGACAAGTGGTGACAACATTACCCACAAGTATTTTCACAGAAATGATAAGGTTGGCTCGTGATGAGACCCCCTTTCCCTTGGCCATGCAACCAAGAGTCATTGTCGTGGCGTGGTGACCAGCTAATGGCAATGTCATACTGTTAGATACCTATGGACATAATAGGCTGGCTCGTGATGAGACCCCCTATCCTCTGGTTAGGCCTTGTTTTATTATTTTTCTGGGTCCCTCTTGTTTCTTGCTGAGAAAATTTGTATTGCTTTCTTGGGGATCCCTGGGCGAAGCATCTCAAGGTTTTATTTTTAGGCTTTTATCTTTTACCAGCTTGCTTTTACCTTCTGGGCCTTTAGCCCCTTCTTCCCATGAGATAAGGTGCAATCCTAAAAAAAGGTCAACCCAATGTATGGACAAGTGGAATGGGATAGGTGAGCAGGAATCAAGATGGAAGCGGACGATGGCTTTTCAGAAATTCCCCCTAGTGGAAAACCAAAACCTACAGACATAGGCTTGCTAGGGCACCCTGTCAATCCCCCCAAACATGGTCAAGTGGGCAAGTATAAGATCAAATTAGTTGTTACAAATAAAAGGAATCAGATGCATACATTCAATGGTTTGATGATCAAAGTGACACATACCATGATGCCCGGACTAATTACCTCATGGAGCAAGAACCTTCTCTGACATAGGACCAAGCCGATAGTGATGGATGGTGTTGCTGCTGAAAAGATAAAAATGTTGGAAGAAAGAAAAGGTGGGCCCTCCAGGGCCATGCTAAAGTCAATCCCGCTCTCGGTACTCCATGTCTAGGACCTGTGGGCCTCGAGACATGATCTCCTAGTTATCCCCGAAAGTGGGGGATAACAGAGCCAATTTGAGTGGCTTTCTTTCCAACACATCTATAGGTAATTGAATATAATCGCAAACAATATGTCCAAGGAAGCGTTGCAACTCCCAAAAGGAGAATTCAAACTGTATAAATTTTTCGAAGGTGAAGAATCCAATGTTATGGAATTCAGATTATAACGCAAAATTTTAGTAATGTTTTTATTATGATGTATATAGTAGAGCTAATAATGCTTTTAGTAATTGTAGATACTAAGAGGCACGCTCTATAGGGCGTTTTTTTAGAAAGAAAGTATTCTAAGTACAAAATGGCATAAGGAGTCCCTTTTTTTGAAATGGGCATAAACATGTATATTCAACTTCATGAATATAATATTTTTTCCAAGGAAAAAACATAATTGAAAATAATTTGAATGTGTATATTTTTATAGTTAGTTATACACCATTTATTTTAGGAAATTTTTTGAAAATAATTTATAAAATATTAGATTAATTACAAACCCCAATTAAATTTAATATATATATCAAATTGGTCATATTAAAACATATTGACCTATCAATTTTTTTTTATCTAGAGTAATATTATGTCAGAACACACACTTCTACAAGAATGTTAGACAACACAAATGATTTGTTATGTCTATAGGTGTTACATCCAATATTCATGTCTTCTTTTAAGATTAGTAGCCCTAATTTTGAATGCATACATGAATTTAGCATCTTCAAAATCTACTATTGCACTTGGATTGTGTAAAACTAGTATCCACAATTTCAACAATTCTTTTAAAATTTTAACCAAATTTTAAACAAAACAATAAAAATATATATAATTAAAAAATATTCAAATATTACATGTTTAAACTACCCTAAATTATAATTAAACAATATCCACATATTACATGTTTAAACTATCCTGAATTATGAAACAGTACAGCCTTAGTCTACCAAATGACTTTTTTTTAGGTGATTTTTTTCACGGAATATTTGTTCTGAATTGGACAAAAAATTGTTAGATCCATAGATTTGAGTGATTATTTCCATATAATGTAATTGCCCCATATATTTTACAGAGTGTTGATTCCATTTCTGCATTCAGAAATGAATTTTAAATAACAAAAAATAGTAATTTCGTGCAAATCTATGTAGTAAAACAGTTAGACAGCACCAATTGTAGTATATTGTTATGAATCTTTACAATATACAATTTGGAGTAGGCTACAATCTTCCCTCCCAAATTTCTCTTTACCAATCCAAATACTCAAAAAATCTATCAGAGTTTTGAATTGACCAGAAATTTAAAAGCAAGCTGTCAAAAAACTTGTCGCAAAAATAACTACTAATAAAAAAAATGAAAAAAAAGTCTCATGACTACTGATTTCGTTATCAACATTCACCATACACTCCTATACAATTTTACTGATTTCCTTATCAACATTCACCACACACCTGTAAAGTAAAAAATGTACACTTTTAACCCTGCAATTAATTCATAACCCTTCAGATCAAAGCACGAGGATGATGTGTGTGAACTATGAAGACTTTCAGCAAAAGTTTCAACATGACACTAAGCGAGTTGGTATTGAACAACCGTATAATCTTCAGCAAAAGTTTCAATAACATGACACTAAGCGAGCTGGTATTCAACAACCGTATAAAATTGTAAGCTCTGATTGGCGAATCCCTTGTGGGTTGTTGGATGTCCTCGCTTCAGATGAGTTGACAGTGTAGGTAAGTCCTCAAATTTACCGCTTTCCGATGTCTTTCACTGTTGTATTCATGGAAATCTCATTCAATTCATTGCGTTGAAAACCGGCCACGATAGTACAGTAATTCTGTATTATTTTGACTTTGAGATCCACAAATACCAGAAATAAATATATTCCCTGTTTTCTACGTGGTCCACCTGCTTTATTTTAATGAATTCTGGAGGTATTTCAGCTAGTAGTGCTGCGAAAGTTTTGAATTTGGATCTGAGTATATAACAAGTATACCCACCCACGGAGAAATACATGTACTTGCCTTTTTGTAGAATGTCCATTTCAACCATATGTATACTTTTGCCAGTTGTTTTTTCCTGGATAAAGTCCCCACACACCAACCCACCTGCAGGTTTCACTGAAATTGAAGGGTACACAGTTAGTAAATACCACAGGGGAAGAAATAGATGTACCGATACTACCCCAGTTTTTCAAAGATTCGAACTACCCACATGGATTATTTTAATGGAATCCAAGAATAAGTAATATTGATCGTTGCTTTTAATTTTCCAGTCAGACTCAGCCATAGTGGCCTGGATGGAGTCCCTACACACCAACCGACTTGAAAGTTCATATAAGTATATACAATAAGTCTATTTGAAGATCGAAAATTAGACATATAGTGCATTTTCCCAAAGTCCATATTCCCCGCTTGTATTAGATTAAGTAAGTCCAAGAATCAATGCAACCACCCTGCTGGTTGTTTTCCAGTACTTAGACTGTACCAAGGTGGTCTAGATGGAGTCCTAACACACCAACCCACTCTGGAAGTGCTGTGCTTGGAGTATACACAGTAATTTTGTACACATATTCAAGAGGCCAGTTGCTGAATATATTGCCATGGATGCATCAAGAGATGTTCAAGAGGCCAGTTTCAGACACCAGGTTTTTACAGAGCATCCAGCAATGGAGGAAAATGGTGCATCTGGTGATCAAGTTATAAGAGAAGTGGTTTCAATCCCACAGACCCCAAAGGGCAGTGCCACTCCCAATGGCACATGGTCCCCTCACCAAAGCAATCATGTGTCCACGGCACAGTCCCATGCAATAACACCTTCTGGAACTCGGCCTGCTTCGGCACTGGCATCTCCATCTATGTCAAGGTCTCCTCTACTGAAAACACCTAAGACGCCCAGGACTCCTAGAACTCCTAGGACTCCATGGACCCCCTCACTCAGCCCAATTGGGACTCCGATGAGGAGGGTGCTGACAAATATGAAGGCTTACTTGGAAGACATGGGTCATATCACAAGGCTAAATCCTCAGGATGCTTGGTTACCCATCACAGAATCCAGAAATGGGAATGCTTACTATTCGGCTTTCCATAATCTCAATGCTGGCATTGGGTTCCAGGCCTTGCTTCTGCCTGTGTCTTTCACATTTTTGGGATGGTATGTTTCTTTTACTTGTCTTCTAAGTTCTAATACTGTGTGTGTATAGGTATATGTATACGTATATATGTATATGTGTGACAACTAGTTAGATTGCACATGACTTTCAATTTTGCAGGCTAATGTTTGTGACTGATCAGAGGTTGACTCTTTTCCTTTGTTCTTCAACATGTTAGAATGGCCAAGAATCTGAATTTTAAGAACAAATGGGTGATTTAAGAAAGGATGGTCATGTTTTGTTTTCTTCTTGAGTTGAATGGTTAGACCCTTGTATTGATATATTGATGTCTGCAACAAAGCAAGGAAAACCTCTGCTTTTCTGTTTTTCCTTTTGCTTCTAGTTGGAAGGTCCATTCCATTTCAAATTTACAGAGTGATGCCCGTAATTAATCGAAGCAGGCCTTCTTTTTAATTCATGTGTGTGTGTGGGTCTATATCTATATGTACATACACATACACAGCTAGTTTGGATAGCAATCTCCTCTGAATTTTACTGTCAGCGTGGCTCTTCATTCTTTTTCCTTTTGGATAGCTAGTTGTGGTCCGTTAAATTTACCAAGAGTGATGCCAGTGAGCAATCAGAGCCGGGATTCTTCTATCCTTTCTTTTTCATATTTGCAAATCTAATTGGAATGGTCCCGCCCTCTGAACTTGCGAGCAATATAGGAGATCAGGCAAGGGCGGTCTTCTTTTGTTTCCCTCTCGAGTAGAAATGGCTAAGTCCTTTTAATTTTTTTGGATAGTGATCTCTGTGACTGATAAAGACAGGCCTTCTTCCAGAACCAAGTTGGAATTGTCAGGTTGTTTGAAGTTTAATAGCAATATCAGTAGTTAAGCAAGTTGGTCTTCTTTTGTTTTCTTTTTGAGTTGTACTGGCTGGGCTGTTCAAATTTTACATAAAGCAGTATGTGACTCTGCAAGGTAGTTCTCTACTTTTGTTTATACTTATGAGTCATGATCAATTGAAATGTTTGAGCCCTTGGAGTTTCAAAAAGATTATGGGTCATCAATCAACACTAGTGCTCTTTTTTTTTTCTTCCCAAATGAATGGCTAGGCCTTTTGTAATTTGTAGAATGATGATTTGCTTGCATTTTTGGGCAACTAGTTGGGGTGGCCAAGCCTTTTGAATTGGAAGAGCACTATAGATTGAACGAGACTGCTCTTGTTTTGCTCTCTTCTCAAGTTGGAATGGCCGAGTACTTTGAATTCTACAAAAAATGATGTCCGTGACTGATAAGGGTGATGCATCTCTTTTACCTCGTTTTTTCAACTAGTTGGAACGGTAAAACCCTCTAAATTCTTTTAGGCAATATCTGTGACTCGGCAGTTTAACCGCCATTCATTTTCTTCTTGACAACTAGTTGGAATAGCTATGCCTTTAAATTTCACAGAGAATGATGTTTGCGTATCTATTCTGTTGCTTTTCCGGGCTATTTAGAATTGGTTGGGACCTTGGAATTTTAAGATCAGCTATATCTAACTGAGCATGGTTGATCCGGAGAACTAGTTGACACGGCTGAACCCTGCTAATTTTGAGCAGAGTGTTTTCTATAGCTGAGCACGGCGGGTCTCTACTTTTGCTAATTTTGAGCAGAGTGTTTTCTATAGCTGAGCACGGCGGGTCTCTACTTTTGATATTTTTCGTACACAACTAGTTGGAATGTCTAGGTCTTTTCAATTTTAAGAGTAATATTTGTGACTCAAAAACGCTGCTTTTCTTTTATTTATTTACAAAGAATTAGTTTTATTTTCTTACTGGAGTTGTTAGAGCAGTTGGTACTTTAATGGTTAGGTTAAGAATATGTATTTCTTTCTAAGAGATTACGAGTTCAAAACCAGAAGGGTAGGGTATGTATACCTCCGTAAACTTTACCAATCAAATTACTGGAAGAAGATCTCATATACCAATTTAATGTCTGGCTTGACCGTAACCTTAAAAATACACTACCTTTGATCAATGAAATTTTTTTGTGTGTACTTTTAACTACTGCTACTTGGACTGGCCAGATCTTGTGTCTGTCAAAGACCTCCGATTGTAATTGAACAAAGCCCACTATCTCTCACTTCTTTTCAAACGTTAGTTGAAGGGATAACGATCCCTTGGTTTTGCTGAATAATATGTGATAAAAGCCAAAAGAGTGTTTTCATTTCCTGTGTAACAACTATTTGGGGTTTTAGTCATCGAGACTTCGGTTTTAAACATAAGTGTGAACAATCAATCTTTGTTCTGTTTCTCAACAGCGAGTTGGCATGGACAAACCTCTTGAATTTCAATATTGTAGTTTGTGTGATAAAGTGTGGGAAGATTATATTTTTTTCTGAATCCGTAGTGGTTTGGCCCTTTGAAGAGTAATATGTATGATGTTGTAAGGCTACGTACAAGTTACTACTAGTCTTATTCTCATTTTAATAAAAAGGCCAAGTGGGCAAGCCATTTGTATATCACAGAGATATCAAACAAAACTTGCTTTTCTAAACAAGGTTCTCATACCTCAATTTGGCCTCTGGCTATTCTGTAATCTTATTAAATAATAATAATAATAATTATTATTATTATTAACTGCTCTGTCTATCAAAAAAAAGGCCAGCTTCACCTCCCCTTAATTACAGGTAATTAAAGTGCACAGGTACTTTGAATTTTGGACAGTAATATATGTGATCAAGCTAGGCTTCCCTTCTCTATTTTATTTTGGCAAGCCATTAAGGGTATGCCCTCAGAGATTTTGCATACTTAAGTACAAACATTTCTGTTTTGAGTAAACATACGATGTCACCTTCTCTCGGTCGAATTGCAGAAAGTCTTCTGGAGACACCTTTCTTTTCTCTTCTTGCTTTGAAAAGTTGCTCAGAACACAATTTTGAGTTCTTGCAAGTCAAGTTGATTTCATTCTATTGAATAATACAGGACATGGGGGATCATCTCTCTCTTTGTGGCATATATCTGGCAACTGTATACTTTATGGCTTCTTATCAGATTACATGAATCTGTGCCGGGGAAACGATACAACCGATATGTGGAGCTCGCTAAAGCTGCTTTTGGTAAGACATAAAATCCCTCTTTCTTATTGAAATTATTTGATTAAGCAATTTTTTCCCAACGCGGAGGACTTATTTGACCTTTCTTGCACATCAAATTGAACTGTTTCTCATGTTCTCTTTACTAGACATACAAGCAAATGATAGTAGAATTCTCTTATTAATAGATTTGGGCTGTTATCTACAAAACAATTTTTCATTTTTACAGAAAATTATAGCCCATCTTGTTCTCGTTTGTACTTTCCAGAAGATATGGAAGTTATCTTTATTTAAGATGTTGTAGAATCACCAAAAGACTGAAGAGTGACCTGAGTTAAATTACTTTAATGGTGCAGGTGAGAAGCGGGGTGCCTGGCTTTCCACTTTTCCGACCCTTTACCTATCAGCAGGCATTGGAACAGCTTTAATCATTGTTGGTGGGGGGGCAATGAAGCTTTTTTTCCAAATAGTATGTGGTCCAACTTGTCAGTCCAATCCACTAACAACAATTGAGTGGTATTTGGTATTTACATGCCTTGCACTTGTTCTCTCTCAACTGCCAAATCTCAACTCCATTGCATGGCTTTCTTTGGTTGGAGCAATAACTGCTGTGACCTACACTACACTGATTTGGGGATTGTCAGTAAGCAGGCCCAGGCCAATGGGCATATCTTATGACCCGGTCAAGTCGAAATCTGATGCTGCAACAACCTTTGCAATCTTGAATGCATTGGGTGTTATAACTTTTGCCTTCAGGGGCCACAATCTCGTTCTTGAGATTCAGGTGCAAACTCTGCCCATCCTTTTTGTTTGTGTTTATGCTTTGATGATCAAGATTACTTGTCAAATAAATCTAAGAAGGCTTGTGTTTAACTCACTGTCTGTGCGAACTACTATACCCTACATAATGCATATGTATCCTACATTTGAAAAAGGTAACCTAGATCATGGTGTTACTGAGCCTAGTTCCTCATATGGATGGATACGCCTTTCTAGTTAGATATGGCTGTTATAATACTAATTACTTTGTCTTAATTGTAACGTCTTAACCAGAAAGATTTGACCATTCGCATCACACCTTTCCACACATATGTAAACACTTTAGAATTGTATTTTCATCACTTGAACAATAACCATTCACCTAATCAGTGAAGATCACTGAAACCCTTGCATCCTCTCTAAGTTTTAACTTTTAACTCTTGCTCATGTATGTAGGCAAAGGCCAAAGTCTATGTATGTGGACTATAGTTGCATAGTGTTGAGTGAATCTGCCCTCACGTTCATGCAATGTGCACCCAATTTAACTCAGCTTTTCCTTTAGTTGAGTTACATACACCTAGGCACTATTTCAAAGCTAAGAGATGCTGCAACAGGACCTCTTTGCAGATGATAGGAAGCTGGAATAGTTGGTAATCAAATTGTTTCTGTCTAAAATTGATGAGCTCCACTCCATGAGTCAAAACCCAGGCATAGTCTATTGTTCTGATCTGCAACAATTTAATTCAAGATGTAATAGGTCCATTCAGGCTGAGTATCAGTAGCTGGTTGGATTTTTGGTCGAATTTGATTGTGAACATTTCTTCACAGCAAATGCTATTGAGATAATATGTTTCTTAGCTTCATCTGATCAGATTCATGCCCGTGACAATGCAGGCCACAATGCCATCAAGCCTCAAGCATCCATCGTATGTACCAATGTGGAGAGGAGCTAAGGTTGCTTACATATTGATTGCTCTCTGTTTGTTCCCTCTTGCAATAGGAGGATACTGGGCCTATGGGAACTTGGTGAGTATTGTTTTTCCAATTGAAAAGTAATGTATTGATCAAGAATAAACTACAAAATTTTGAATGGGTTTGCAAGTACTTGAATTTTCTCTTGGTGTAATTGCAGATACCTCAAGGAGGAATTTTAAATGCTTTATATGGATTCCACAATCAGGATATATCACGGGGACTTTTGGGCCTAACGCTTCTTCTCGTTGTCATCAATTGTCTAAGCAGCTTCCAAATTTACTCTATGCCAATGTTTGACATTGCTGAAGCAGGATACATCAACTCGACCAACAAACCCTGTCCTCAGTGGCTTCGTTCTGGGTTTCGTATTCTATATGTTTTCTTTGCCTTCTTCGTTGGAGTTGCACTTCCCTTCGTTTCAAGCTTAGCTGGTTTGTTAGGAGGGGTTACACTGCCAGTGACCTTTGTGTACCCTTGTTTCATGTGGTTATTTCTCAAGAAGCCTGAAAAATACAGTGCTAGCTGGTATTTAAATTGGGGACTTGGGATATTTGGCTCTATATTGAGCATAGCATTTTCAGTTGGAGGAATTTGGAGTATTGTTGACACTGGCTTAAAGCTCAAGTTCTTCAAGCCAAGCTAGCCATCGAGGAGGTTGCATCTTCAATGCATTGCATTTCCAAGTTTCAACTGTAATATCATAGGTTTCTATGCTTTTCTTTTGTCTTGTCATTCTTGGTAATAAGAGTCCATATAATACTGCAGGCATTATTCAGTAGGCGCAACAAATATGCATGCCAATGCCTGTTCAATGTAGATGCATGGTGTGCATCCTAGACAAAATGTTTAGTGGAGCTTTGCCAATCCAAAAGCAGGTTTTGCGATGCAAGCCCGTAAGTTGTGTCAACATCAACCCCCCTCTCCCTTACTAACACCACTTAATTGTTCTGTTTGAGTGCACCTCTTTGGCTTTTTAGTTAGTTTACTTGTGGTTAAGGTGCATTGGGGAAGGAGGGGTATCCATTCCCACCGTGGTATGTTCCCTTGCTGAACTCTAACTATACAAATTGCTTAATAGCCCATAGCTTTGAGGGCACCTGATAGCAACTGTTGAAGGCCCTAGTCTCTTTTGTGTGTCTAGTCTCGTTTGTTCCCTGTGCACACAACATGGTGAATTTGGGATGGAAGCTCTGCACAACCTAAAATGGCTAATGTCTTAACCTCTAAATCAATCCCCAAGTCTTCTAGTTTTTTGTTTTAGTTTCTAAACTATATGGATATTGCTCAAGGTTCTAAATTCTGATGTAATTTTCGTTTGGTAAGTGAGGAGTGTGTTATTGTTGATCTCAATATTCATATTGAGCATGGATCAGCTAGTGCCTTAATTATAGGGGAGAAATGGCAAGAGAAGAATAAGAGGAGATTATTGTGTTGATGACATCCTTATCCCTAAACATTGTATAGTGTTGGTGTTATTATTTTTGGATCAATACAGAAAGATCACTTTCCACATGGAGGGCAACAAATCATCATCTATATGGTCTTCTGAACTATCTGGTGTGGCCATTTATTATCAAATTTTTACTGTGAAGGAAAAAATCATTAATCAAAGAAACCCCATACAAATAATGGCTTAATGCCACAAAAGATAAGTTACATAGTCTTTCCAATGACAGAGTTTACTGATTATGGTATTTAAAATCCCAAA
Organism: Picea sitchensis; assembly: GCA_010110895.2. Classification (NCBI taxonomy): domain Eukaryota; kingdom Viridiplantae; phylum Streptophyta; class Pinopsida; order Pinales; family Pinaceae; genus Picea; species Picea sitchensis. Next base: position 139,905 of record SNQJ01S0015068.1, on the reverse strand, counting down.
CATTGAATAATAAGATAATTCAACCTTCTTAGGAGACTAAGAAAGAAGAAACGACCACAGTCAACCAAATATGCAATTGTAATTGGGAACATGTGCCCCCAAATCAACCCAATCAAGGGATTACATAAAAGAGCCTAAAATTGGACATAATCTTGTAAATTTAGAACAAGCTTTTGAAAGGACTTATTTGAAGTTCAAAATGTGTCTCAACTCTCACCCATCAAGCCTTTAAGCATTCACTTTTCCAAATGCAATAACTAATGCTTCTTACATACTAGTTCTAAGTGTTTTTGTGTATTGCTTGATAATTTATACAACACAAAGACTCTACATACAGAGACCTTTTTCTTCTTTAATGAATGACAATAAAAAACACTCGATTTCTAAAATTTAACATATTAACTTGTTATTTATGTTTGAGTCAATGATATTACTAAAAACTAAAATTATATATGGATTATAGTTGTTAAGGAATGGTAAAGTCCTTCAATCAGAGTTAGAAGATGTTTCCGTCTTTAATGAGATTGTAAACTAGTTAATCTTTATAAATGAGATTTTGCACTAACTTAATAATTGATCAATGCAATTATTCATATTTTGCAACATATTTTGCAAGTGTTTTAGGTCACGTAAAAAGTTCAGTCCATTGGTCTATAATTGATGCAAGTATTATGAGGAAATTGAAGTTCATTTTCAAATTAGAAAATCAAGGTGTGGATTCAAGCCTTTAAGCTTTAAAGGAAGGCACTATTAAAAATAAAGATTAGTGTCCAAAGTTTAGAATGTACAATTATATTCTCATGTCACAAGGAACAATATAAGAATATTAAAGAGGAATTATTTAATGTTTAATTGGTAAGGAAAAAATATCACATTAATAATTATTATAATTTTTATATACAATTTTATAAGACTTATTTAAACTTCTCAAAATATACTTTCCTAGAGACATTATTATGTATGTTCTACAAGATTGAAACTCACATATAAACATATAATATTTATGTCTATAGAAAAGTATGATTTCTTGATCACTCTCTTATTGTTTCACTTAGAAGTGCATTTATAACTTGGTAGGGGCACTGGGGACTTCTCCAACACTTTTTGTGTATGTAACATGGGGAGAAGGTCTACATGTGAAAAATAAATTAATAGAAAATAAAACCTTGTCATCATAATATGAAATAAACATATAGGTATTATATATCAGCATAATAAGATATAGAACATGGAGGAGAGTGTAGGTTGCATTGTAAGATCACATAGAACAAAAACTCTAGAAAGCAATGCTTCATGTTTGCTTAATTTAATTTGTTTTTATAGTAACAACTATCAATATTCTCAAACTAATATTTATACCATTATTCATTGGTTAGTTGTGAATGAGCAGGACACCAAAATGGAACAATAAACAAAATTGTTTAATGATTATGCCTTTCTTTGAAGGACCAACAACCATGGATGTGAATGTGATGGAGAGAAAAATATTAAAAAATGAATAGTATCAATTTGATATCCAACAATGCATGAAGGTTGCATATTCATTGATTTGAATGGATCATGAACAATAAATGAAATGGATAAATGCAAGCTTGATGTTAAATAAGCCCCTTGAAGGTAAAAATTGCTAAGTCTTTTTAAGAATGCGTAATGTGGAAAGCAATATAGAAGTGTGGAGTGGTCTATTGAACTCCCTCTCCACCCTTTGCATCATTAAATGTTGTCCAAGTCCTAGTTAGGCGAAGGCCAAGCCTAGGTAGATTGTAAATCTTGGCAAGAATTTGGGTGGGAGGTGTTACCTCCGCCCTTCGCCCTCCACATCACAAGTGATTGCAAGGTAAAGTTGAATGTGAAACTTTAGTCCCTCCACATCACAAGTGATTGCAAGGTAAAGTTGAATGTGAAACTTTAGTAGTGTCACCTCTATGTTCTCCACATTAAGTAAGTGATAGTAAAGTTTACGTGGAGGTAGAGCAAGAAACAAATAGTGAGGTGTGAAGAAACCTCTTCTCCCTTCGCCCTTGCCATCGGTAAATGATGGCAAGGCCCATGAGGAAGGAGAAAGTGGAACTTGGGGTATTTAAAGAAAGAGTGGAGAGGTGTGATGGCAAGGCCCATGAGGAAGAAGGAAGCAGAACTTGGGGTATTTAAAGCAAGATATGTAAACTATCCACTCTTGTCCCTTCCACATCAAAGAAAAGACCTTTCACATGGAGAACCCCCAAGCCTATGAGTTTGTGTCACATATCTTGGAAGATTTTGAGACTGGGACCTAGAAAGTCAAGAAAAACATGTCAAGGAAACCCATGGGGTCTTGGGAAGAAGAGATTATTGGAGTCACATAAACACCAAGTTGACTAAAGGAAACCCCCACATGGCCACGACGACTCTATCTAGGTAATGACAATTACAACCCCAACTCCGTCATTGATTCTTGGGGCATTTAGTCTTATAGAGGGGAGAAGATTAATAATCCAATGAAAGAATATATGGAGGTTTGTTCAATTAACAGTGAGAGAGGTGGATTCAAGCACTTGAAATTGCAAACAAGTGATTGGAAAGAGAGAGGAAACTGAGAGTTCGAGGCCAATTGCAGTTCCAATGAGAGTCTTTGAATTTGGTTGAAAGGCAAGTGAATAACAAAGGTATTATTTTCCTCTACCCTTGAGTCACTGGCACATGAGCAAAAGTTCAAATTCATCCCTTTCTAATTAGTAACTTGCAATGAGAATAATACATGGTCAAGCAAACTATTTCAAGCTAGAGTTTTCCTACATTGAGTTTCTTCATGATTTATTTTTGCGTGTAATATTTGATAATTTCTTGCATTCATTTTATTTTTGCATTTGAATTCACAATCGTTGGTAATTGCACAGTGGTAAATAAACACAAAAGCATGAGATGATCACAAAATTAATTTTAGGACTTATGTTGGTGAATCGAGTTGGGCATACACTAATCGATTACTGATAATTTCAAATTGCAACAAAAATGATTAAATATTTAAAAACAAATAAGTTCTTAGTGAAGACCCCTTACATCGCTTTGGAGTCACTAATCTCATTCACATATTAGGGTTGTTCATGGCAAAACAAATTGTAAATAAACATGTTAGACATTACGCAGAAGAGAATGTTGTGGTAGATGCATTATTTTCTCGAAGTGTTAGAGTGTGGATAAATTGTTTTTGCGGCACTATGATACATAGTATTGGTATAGAGAAACCGTAGTAGGTAATGAAATCATTCATATGAATGGTGGTGCAAGTTGAATTCAACACCACTCTTGTTGAAGAAAACTTTTATGCGAGATTCTAAGGCTCGATGTCATTGCTAAGGTAAATAGAAATCAAACACAACCATTACGTAGTAGGGAAAATTGTTGATGTTAGTGGTAGCATTGGACAGGTACTTCCACATTGGCATGTGTCTAGCATGTGGAAATTATTGAAAACCTTATATCCTTGAGTTTACTTTAGTTAAAAGGAATTAATTAAAGTTAAAGTGTTTTTATTAATTAATTAAGTTATTTAAGGAACATGCTTAGCATGCAGCATGTAATCTAAATCTTAAGTGGGTGTGAGAAGTAATCTCAATCGTGGATCACTTTGGAGATTAGAAATAGATTGTAACTCATAATTATAAAGGCAGGGCTAGGAGAAGGAGGAAGACACTTGATTTGTGTTGAGAGAGTTGACACAGTCGAGACTTGTGTGAGATATGAGAGACTTTGGTGAGAGATCAAGGTCGAGATTTTTGATGAGAGATCGGGGCCGAGGATAGAAAAGAAGGACTTTTGTTAGTGTGAGGAGCATAGAAGCAAAGAAGGACTTTTGCTTACACAAGAATGAGGAGATCTCACTGGTTGGATGAAGATATTTCATCCAAGTGTTGATGCATAGAGGGTTGGATCACAAAGGACCATGATTCAAGATATTGGATAGGTGGAAACAAAGTTACCAACTTAACAAGAACTGTGACCTCAAAACGAGAACTCTGGCCCAAAAAACCCATATTTTTGCATAAAAAAAATGAAAATCAACCCCCAAATCAAAAAGTGGATTTTTTCAAATGGGGTTAGAATTACAACATTTTTCAAGCATGGCCTTCAAAACTCAGAGAGTAGCTCAGAAAAAAAAATTAAAATCAACACCTAAATAAAAATAAAAATGATGTTACATAAAGTAAAAAAAACATTCAAAACGTTAAAATTATAGATAATTTGAAATTGTATTTTTAGCAGTTGGTACCATTAAATCCAAAACCTCAAAATCAACCATCAAATTGAAAAGTATTGTTGCTGATAGCACCCATTCTAAAATTGGGGTATTAAAATGACACATTTTTATAAAGTGGTAAAATAAATCATCATTACTGTAAACAAAATCATAAAATCAACCCTTAAATGCTTACTTTTTAAATTTTAGTTTATCATTCCAAACACAAGATAATACATAATGCCATGAAAATATCACACTATACTTTAAAAATTCAACATCACATTTTAATTTTTTTTTACTTTTAATAAAAAAAGTAAATACAAGTTACATTGAATGAAACATAAATTATTTCTTAAAAGTATTGTTATATTGTCCATATTCAAAACATATGAGCTAAGAAATCTTATTATATTCTCCATAATCAAAACATATAATTCATAAAACATAAAAATGATTCATAACTTCATGTAAGATCATATTAAGTTCAATGTTCATTTCTAGTTGCCATACAAACATCATATGGATCAAAAATACATAAAATGTCTCATACACTTATTCAGATTGACTCGTGGATTTTGAAATACCATCAGAGTCTACATTGTTTTCAGATGAATGATTGGATAAAGATGCAGATGATCCATACTCTTCTCTATTGTCGATGAATGCACCATCTAAGTCTACATGCATGCCCAACATTTCAAATGTCAAAATCCTTTTAGATCTATGACTATGTTCAACAGACTCTCATCTTGCATTTATTTCTTGTGGCAACATCCTCTTGATAATCTTTGTTGTCTTGGAGCAAAGAGTTCCATCTCTTTGTCAAATTGAAGTCATCAACAAGTATGTCAACATCCTCTAATTTTAAGAGGTCAGTGCAATGATGAGTTGTATTTTGACCCTTTCTTTTTCTCTTTCTATTGACATGTTTCTCAACCACCATCTCTGGCTTGTACACACCATTGAATAGGTGTGTACCTGTTGCATACCAATGCACTTCAATTGCAATAACATCTTCATTTTATTTCTCAATCTTTATAACCTTTGCAATCCAGAATGTATAACCATGTGGATCTTCAGTCGCTAATACTGCAATCATGCTACCCTCCTTAATGTCTTGTACTGAACCCCTATAAAGGTCTTCCATGGCTACACGTTGTGCATGTGACCTTCACGAACCAATATACATTTCTCTTTCCTCTGCTTGCGTAAACTCAATAGCACCTCGAGATTATTGTTGTTCAACAATATTTCTTTCTTCAGATTCATTTGGCATATTTTGTGGCCAATGAAATGGAGTCTTCAAAAATGTATCTTCATTTGTTAAGATTGAAATTATGTCACTTTGACTATTGAAAAAAGACTCCCACCAAACAGAATCAACAACATCAAAGTACTCATATGTATCTTTAATGGGCTTTTTTATTTCTTCCAAGCATTCAGAATAATCTACATCTTTATTACGCCTTCGTGCATTATGGATTTCGACAACTGATTGTAAAAGAAATAACTTTGATGAAAATATTGGACGTCATGGAATGAACTTAAAAAATGTTAAACATGATGAAGGCCCCCATTCTGCAGTAGTTGAATATTTTTTTCCCCATATAAGTGTTTTCCTATCAACTTTTTTGAAACAAAATTGATGTTGGAAGCTAATGTCATTAAGTTTCTCAATACATTTTTCTTCACGATGTGATCCCTGAATAAATCTTCGCATGTCAACAGTTTCTTTTAATATATGAAAAACAGACTCTAAAATGTATGATTTCTTAATACATTCAATCAATGATGGTAGGCTTCCAACATTTTTCCTCTTCAATGTTACTGAAAAATGATTGAACATTTGATCAATATGATCATGAGTGTGTCCAACAAGAAGGAAACCAGCTTTCTCATTTTCAAAGATTCTCATTTCAACAAGCATGCTTAGATATCCAAACACAATTTGATTTTTATTTTCACGACTATGTCCAACTGTAGATAGAGAACTTGAGGAAGATTTTCAAACCAGTGAGTGAGCACATAATGAATTATGGTGATGGTCATATTTGCATCATTATGAATATTTGGAGCTATGAAGTAAACCCTTAGACACATTTTTCCATTGAAAACCATACAACCAACCAAGTGAAACCGAATGAAATTATCTTCCTGTAAAATTTTTGGTGTACGAACACAATGTGGTAGAAGTGTTTTCTTATGGTCCATGCCATCAATTATCATACCTAAATATTTGTTTGGAAAAGCATAACACTTATTCTGATGTTTGTACAACTTTTGTCTTTCACTTGATTATTGATTCTGATGTTCTTGAAGTGCTTTGACTATAGAATCTGCACATGACATAAAATGAAAATATTGATCATATGTTTTCATAGTTGATAACTATCCAATTTAAAATAAAATAAAAATAGTAAATACATAACTTTTTCTGCCCCTTCAGATTTATCTCTTCTTGATTTAAGAGTAGCACATATACTGCAAATCCCCAACCTTGACTTCTTAGGAATATGGACATTGTTGAATTGTTTCTTCCATGTTCTTGTAAAATATGCATATGTAATAAAATTACCATTTCCTTCAACACCTTTAGCATATACTTTGTACAAGTTGTAGATTTCCCTCCTTGAGAAATTATCTGGAATTAATATTGTGTCTCTATCTGGCATACACTCTCCATGTTTGGAAAAGAAGTCACACATCCATGACAATGTAGTGTTTGTTAATGGCTCACTCTCTCGTCCATGATGTACAATGAATAAAATGAAGGATCTTTTTCCAACCTTGTTTGGATTTTTGAAAGACGAAGATTGTCAATTGACTGAAATTTTTTGAAAGCCTTTATATTAAGTAAAATATTCCCATTGCGATAATCATATCTTGTCTTGGTGGATATCATGCACCTCATCAAATATGAATTTTTCATGGTCTTATTCATTGAAAAATATGTCTTCCTTTTATTCAAGGCATACATGTAGTCCATGCTTTTCAAACAATTATTTTGACAACATTCACTTGAAATCAATTTAGTGATAAATTCTTTCCTAGACCTTGTATAACTAGAATGATTTGGATTGATATAAAAAGGTCTAGTCTTGGTCCTAGACACAATGTTTATTTGCAATGTCTCCACTATTTCATCATCCTCACTAGAAGGAGTTTCCTCATCACCAGAAATATCAAGCAAAACATTGTCAGGAGACTGAACAACAGAATGTCGATCACCTTGATTTGTTGCAGCTGAATGATTGAGAACATGATCTTCATTCCTAGGTCCATCATAATCTTCATTGATAATCTCATTGATGAGAAGAATATCAAACTCACTAGAAAAATGATTACCATCCTCACCAATGTCATTGGATCTTCCATGAAAATATTCACTTGAAGGAAAACCATTATCACCCTTAAGAATATCAATGCCATTAAGATCCTCACTTGGAGAAAATTTTCCATCATCGTCATTGTTACCTTGAAAATCCTCATTTGGAGAAAAATCATCATCAACATTGTGTCCACCATTGACATAATCATCTTCATTGCTTTCAAAATCCCCACTTAAGGGAAATTCTTCATCATATTGCTTTGTGTCTTGAAAATATTCATCAATATCTTAAAAATCCTCACTTGGAGGAAAATCATCATCAAAAACATTGTTTCATTTAAATTTCTCACTCAGGAAAGAGTGTCCACCAATGGCATAATTGATGCAGACCCCCCTTCTCTCCTAAGGATCGTGCGACCTCCCGGTCTAGGATTGATCAAGAAACTGAGTCTGATTGTCTCTTTGGCCCTCAAGAACTTCAAATCCACTTAACAGACCCTCTTTCCCCTTAAATAACAGGTTATATGGAACCCGCGTCTTTCTCCTTAACACCTTTAAGCTTCAACGTATTTAGGCGCTAGCTCTCTTGGTTAAGCCCCTCCCTTTATGTGGCCAAGGCTATGACCAGTCGCCTAATTGAAAGGTGCGTCGCGGCTTCACGTATTAGGTCTTTACAGGAGAGTCATTCCGACTCTCTCGACATCTGAAGTCCCAACAGGAGCCTAGTTCATGCTATCCCCTCTATTCTCCTTCGCCGATGTGACCCTTCGCTATGACCGTGGGACAATCTTTCAAGCACATCGCGATTTCTCACTTTGCGAATCGCCTCCCTGGACAATCAACGATCCAGATCTCTCCTCGATCTAACAACTCGGATCAAATCATGATTCGCGAGTTCTTAGAACTCTTACCTCTGATTTCCCGAGTCACGAACTCCTGACAAGACCAGATCTACGGTTCAGCTCCCTCCTTCGATCAATGGCTATGATCAAATCATGATTTTGCGTTTCGCGAGTTCTCGTAACTCTGCCTTTGATTTCTTTAAGTCACGAGTCAATGAGATTCTGATCTCTCGCCATGTGCCCTCCTTGACGATGGACGACTCCGATGGTTTCGAGGTTTCGTAAGTCCGATTCCCCTGTACACTTTCAAAGCTTTAAGGTTAGTGCACTTTACCTTGATCGAACGGCTACGATCCTTTTGCGCACAGATCAGATGGCTACGATCCTTTCTCTGACTCTCACATCGAATGACTAAGATCTCTGCTTTGCGCTTAGATCGGACGGCTAAGATATTTTCCTTTGCGCTCACTCCTCATTGTCTAGACGTTGATCGAATGATCCAGATATTTTCCCTTAAGCTTACGCCTTCTTCTAACTTAGAAGATTTTTTTTTCGAAAGATTTAAAGGCTTCGACCTTTATCCTTCCTGCAAGTCCACTTCTTGGATCTCGTTCGCACTTCTTGGAAAGTGCTACCCCTCCTGAGCTTGATCTCCTCAAAGATTTCGATCTCTCAAGCACTTCTTGCTTTTCCGAGAAATTCGTCAAACTCAGATCCAAATATTCTCGAAAAGAATTATTTCTCGCCCTCCTGGCATTCCTCTACTCTCGTCCTTCGACTTCTTTACGGATTCTCTTCGACTCTTCGTCTACTTCCAAACTTGTGCACTCTTTGCAACAGATCTTTACACAGATTTGAGTTCCTGCGACGACTGTGCACTTCTTGCAGTAGTCACTTTGCACTCCTTACAAAGGAAATCTTATGCTATTTCTCTTGAGCTTTACGAGTCGAAACATACCCTATCAACGCACTCCTTGTGGACTGTGTGCACACCTTGCACCAGCTCCCGAAGAAAAGCGATTTTAAAAATTATACAATCATTTCAAAGCTACATGCACTCGTAGCAAGATTCATTCATTCTTGAAAATATTAACGACAACAACAGGGAAATTGTAGACAATATTCACACCATACATTGGATCAATTTTCCTCTGTTATCTTTATTCAAAATCAAGGAAATGGTTATAGCTAAAATCAAAGCAACAACTACTGTTCACAAATTCCTACTTGCTCATAATTCTTGTAACCCTTATTTTGGGCGTGCAAAACCTCTCTTTTTACAAAAGGAACAAACTAATTGTTGTCTAATTGCGGTTACATTGAGACTAGGGTTAAGCTCCCAAATCACACGTGCTCATTTTGTCTCCACGTGTGATCTTTCCTCTTTTGTTTTCTATCGCTTCAAAATATTTTCAGTACTGGCTAGTGTTTGAGACTCTAGATTGGTTCTCAGGCACTGAGTTGTCTGCCACATGTACTTGTTGACGATTCTCCTGCATCATACTCCCCCTCGACAAAAATTCATGGACTCCTATACCAAATTTCCATGCTTCTGGATATCAACTTCACTTTCCCAACTGACATCTTCTATTGGGTGTCCCTTCCACTTGACCAAATATTCAAAATAGGTCTTCCTCTTGCTCTTCTTACCAATCCTCTGATCAACAATCTTTTCCATCTGTGGTTTTTTTGCTATAGGCATTTGTTTCTCTCACTGAATCTTCCCTTGATCTGTTGATCCCTCTATGTCATCCTTCCTGTAAGGATATAGGTTTGAGAAGCTGAATATGGGTGATATGCCCACATCATCTGATAGCTCGATCTCATAGGCATTTGCATCAAACTTCCTCAAGATCTTACACGGTCCTATCTTCTTCATATTTAGCTTGTTAAATGTCCCTCTAGGGATCCTTTCCTTCCTGAGATGTGCCAGAACCTGATCTCCTACTTCAAATTGAAGTTCTCTACGATGTTTATTATCTCTGTGCTTGTACTCTTGGCTAGAATTCTGCAACTGCCCCCTGATCTAGCTATGGAGCTTCTGCATTTCTGCAGCAAAATCTTCTGCTCCAACGTTTTTGATCTCACTTTGTTCCAAGTCTCTCAACTCAAATACTCCCCTGGATTGCATCCCATACAATATTTGGAATGAGCTCTTTGATCTAAAAATAGTGGGCTGACTTGTTATGCTATGCAAGCACTCTCTACTTCATTAAAATAAACTTTACAGGACCTTGCTCCATGTGTTAAAATATGCAAGATAAATTATTTGTCGAGTTTATGCATCTTCTTTTTAATGTTCATGTGTGAGGAAATGTTCTTTTAAATGGTTAAATATGTACTTTAAATAAATACACAGCAACACAACTTGTAGCAAATAAACCATCAAACTCACAACAATAACAAGATGATAAAGGAGTTCACCCCTCTCTGGGCTACATCTCCTTGAGCCTCTTTCAATGGACTTGGCTCTCTGGGATTAATTTGTCAAAGATTATTTTACAAATTTCTGCTCAACTCCAATGGAAATTCTGACTATACCATTGGGTTCTAAATACATAAAAACCCCAAAAATGACTAATAAAACTCTGAAAACAGATCATGGCTCATCCGGGCATGACCTCTTCTACATGTGGTCTTAAGCTTCCCTGAGCTTCTCTTTGGAAACAAAAACACTTGTAAAAGTCATCAAATGGATCTGAAACCTATCCCAAAGTGTTCAGAGCATAATAATTATCCAAAAATGATTATTCAATCACAGAAAACAAGCATAGGCTCATCTGAGCAAGACCACAAACAATGAGGGCTTCAAGCTCCCTAGAGCTTCCTGAAACTTCAATGGTTAAAAACCTGCAAAAGAAGTCTTCAAATGGATTTGAAAATAGTGTCAATGGATTCAGAACATCCAAAAACCCCTAGCTGGGCTTTTACAGCACCTCATTCGGCCAAAAAATGAAGAAGATAGGCCTCCTGCCATTCTCTTCCTTCAAGCTTGTTGTCTCTGGTTCACCAAAACGCACCTCTGTACGTTCAACCAAGAACACGCTCAAAATTCGTGCTAAAACCTAGCACACATGCATAACCACAAAACCGTTCAAACTATAGGACGGTTAGGGCGCGCCCAGTCCTTAACCGCCAAAGCCATTGGGCATATGGTCCATGTGACCACGCGCAAAAGGGCTAAGTCCAAATCAAATAGGTAATGGACAAGTGGTTCAAACGCGCGCGGGGTTTTGAATCTGTTTAAAGTCGCGCGCGTATGGTCATATGGTGGTCTGCATATGAATGGGGGCTGGGGCTTAGCCCCAGCCCTGTCCGCACCCAAACCTTAACAAAATTGTAGCCCACGCCGAGTGAAGGCGCTCTAGCATGGCGGGAGGTTCGGGGTTCGAATCCGGTGGACTCCATAAAATTTTGAACAAACAACCATTGCCATGGTGCCACGTGGCACCTCATAATTTGCCAAAGACCATGCCACGTGTCGCATCATCACTCGTCCACATCTACCAATTCGAAACTGCCACATCAGCATATGCCAACTCAGCGTACGAACATGCCACGTCAGCATACGACCTCTTCCACGTCAGCATCTATACGGACTGTACGGACTGCACAGTCAGCACTCATTTTTTTTACATGTTTGGTGATTCGAACAGATCGCGATATATCTCTCATCCGACGTCTGTTTGAACCCAAACGAGTTGTGTTGGGTTCATGACGATGAGGGATATGCTCCTGTTCATTTTGAGGCAATTCCGAGAAATTTTATTTTTGAGCTAAATTTTGACCCCTAGTCCAGATTTTGATCACTCTTCCCAGTTCTCATGTTTGGTGAGTCGTTGTATGAAAATTTTGCTTATGGCAGAATCCGATCCCACTGATTATGGTGCTCGGTGACTATACTCCTCAACAAGTTCCCCAAACTTCTGTTTACCACCTCAGTCTGCCCATCTATCTGAGGGTGATAGGATGAGTTGGAGGACAATTATGTCCCTAACTTCTTCCACAGTGTTCTCCAAAAATGACCAACAAATTGTGTGTCTCTGTCTAAGACAATGCTTCTGGGTAGGCTGTGAAGTCTCACAACTTCCTTAAAGAACAGATTTGCAACATGTGTTGCATCACTGGTCTTCTGGCAGGGGATAAAGTGTGCCATCTTTGAGAATCTATCCACCACCACAAATATGGAATCAAATCCTCTTTGTGTTCTTGGCATTTTCAACACAAAATCCATGCTTATTGCATCCAAAGGCCTCTCCAGTATGGGCAATGGTTGATACCATCCAGTGTTATGTCTTTTACCTTTTGCATGTTGGCAGATTCTACATCTGTTCACAAATTTTATCACATATGTTCTCATACCTGGACAATACTATGAACTGCTCAATTGTGAAAATATCTTATCATGGCCAAAATGTCCAACCAATCCTCCACTATGTTTTTCCTTCAAAAGGTTATCCCTCATTGAGCATTTTGGTATGCACAATTGATTGCTCTTGAACAACAATCCCTCTTGAATCATATACTTTTTCCACTTGGTCATATCTCTCAGCACAGGATTTGCGCATGCTTCGTATGCTTCCTTGAAGTCTAGATCATCACTGTACATTTCCTCAAGGTGTTCAAACCCTAAGGTCTTTACCTAAAATTCCCGCAGAGTCAAACATCTCCTTCCTAATGCATCAACAACTTTGTTAGCATTCCCAACAATATGTTTTATGACAACTCCTCGTTTTCTGGACGTTGATCAGATGATCTAGATATTTTCCCTTGAGCTTACGCCTTCTTCTAACTTAGAAGATTTTTTTTTCGAAAGATTTAAAGGCTTCAATCTTTATCCTTCCTGCGAGTCCACTTCTTGGATCTCATTCACACTTCTTGGAAAGTGCTACCCCTCCTGAGCTTGATCTCCTCAAAGATATCGATCTCTCAAGCACTTCTTACTTTTCCGGGAAATTCGTCAAACTCAGATCCAAAGATTCTTGAAAAGAATTCTTTCTCGCCCTCCTGGCATTCCTCTGCTCTCGTCCTTCGACTTCTTTACGCATTCACTTCGACTCTACATCTACTTCTAGACTTATGCACTCTTTGCAACAGATCTTTACACAGATTTGAGTTCCTGCAACGACTGTGCACTTCTTGCAGTAGTCACTTTGCACTCCTTGCAAAGGAAATCTTACGCTATTTCTCCTGAGATTTACGAGTCGAAAAAGACCCTGTCAACGCACTCCTTGCGGAATGTGTGCACACCTTGTACCGGCTCCCAAAGAAAAGCGATTTTAAAAATTATACAATCATTTCAAAGCTACATGCACTCGTAGCAAGTTTAATTCATTCTTGAAAAGATTAACAACAACAACAGGGAAATTGTAGACAATATTCACACCATACATTGTTTCAATTTTCCTTTGTTATCTTCATTCAAAATCAAGGAAATGGTTACAGCTAAAATCAAAGCAACAACTACCGTTCACAAATTCCTACTTGCTCATAATTCTCGTAACCCTTATTTTGGGCATACAAAACCTCTCTTTTTACAAAAGGAACAAACTAACTGCTATCTAATTGCGGATACATTGAGACTAGGGTTAAGCTCCCAAGTCACGTGTGCTCATTTTGTCTCCACACGTGTGAACTTTCCTCTTTTGTTTTCTATCGCTTCAAAATATTTTCAGTACTGGCTAGCGTTCAAGACTCTAGATTGGCTCTCAGACGCTGAGTTGTCCTGCCACGTGTACTTGTTGACAATGCTCCTGCATCATACTCCCCCTAGACAAAAATTCATGGAGTCCTGTCCATGAGCTCCTGTACCGAATTTCCATGCTTTTGGATATCAACTTCACTTTCCCAAATGACATCTTCTATTGGGTGTCCCTTCCACTTGACTAGATATTCAAAATAGGTCTTCCTCTTTCTCTTCTTACCAATCCTCTAATGAACGATCTTTTCCATTTGTGGTTTTTCTGCTATAAGCATTTGTTTCTCTCACTGAATCTTCCCTTGATTTGTTGATCCCTCTGTGTCATCCTTCCTGTAAGGATACAGGTCTGAGATGTTGAATATGGGTGATATGCCCACATCATTTCATAGTTCGATCTCATAGGCGTTTGCATCAAACTTCCTCAAGATCTTACACAGTCCTATCTTCTTCATATTTAGCTTGTTATATGTCCCTCTAGGGATCCTTTCCTTCCTGAGATGTGCCAGAACCTGATCTCCTACTTCAAATTCAAGTTCTCTGCGATGTTGATCAGCTTTTCACTTGTACTCTTGGCTAGAATTCTGCAACTACCCCCTGATCTGGCTATGGAGCTTCTGCATTTCTGCAGCAAATTCTTCTGCTCCAATGCTTTTGATATCACTCTATTCCAAGTCTCTTAACTCATATACTCCCCTGGGTTGCATCCCATACAATATTTGGAATGGGCTCTTCCCAGTGCTCATGTTTGGTGAGTCCTTGTATGCAAATTTTGCTTGTGTCAGAATCCAATCCCACTGATTATGGTGCTCGGTGACCAGACTCATCAACAAGTTCCACAGACTTATGTTTACCACCTCAGTCTTCCCATCTGTCTAAGGGTGATAGGATGCGCTGGAGGAAAATTTTGTCCCTAACTTCTTCCACAGTGTTCTCCAAAAATGACCAACAAATTTTGTGTCTCTGTCCGAGACAATGTTTCTGGGTAGGTCGTGAAGTCTCACAACTTCATTAAAGAACATATTTGCAACATGTGTTGCATCACTGGTCTTCTGGCAGGGGATAAAGTGTGCCATCTTTTAGAATCTATCCACGACCACAAATATGGAATCACATCCTCTTTGTGTTCTTGGCAGTCCCAGCACAAAATCCATGCTTATTGCATCCCAAGGCCTCTCTGGTATGGGCAATGGTTGATACCATCCAGTGTTTTGTCTTTTACCTTTTGCATGTTGGCAGATTCTACATCTGTTCATGAATTTTATCACATTTTTTCTCATACCTGGACAATAGTATGAACTTCTCAACTCTGCAAATATCTTATCATGGCCAAAATGTCCAACATTTCCTCCACTATGTTTTTCCTTCAAAACGTTATCCCTCATTGAGCATTTTCGTATGCACAATTGATTTCTCTTGAACAAAAATCCCTCTTGAATCATATACTCTGTCCACTTGCTCCTATCTCTCAGCATAGGATTCGCGCATGGTTTCTTGAAGTCTGGATCATCACTGTACATTTCCTCAAGGTGTTCAAACCCTAAGGTCTTTACCTGAAATTCCTGCAGAGTCAAACATCTCCTGCTCAATGCATCAACAACTTTGTTAGCATTCCCAACAATATGTTTTATGACAAAAGTAAAGTTCTACATATATTCAATCCACTTGGCATGCCTCTGATTCAATTTTTCCTGTCTGGTTATGAATTGTAAAGCTTAGTTATCCCTATACAAGACAAATTCTTGTGGGACAAGGTAATGTCTCCATTTCTTCAGGGCTTGGACTATGGCATAAAACTCTTTGTCATAGGTCGAGTATTTACTCTTAGTCTCATTCAGCTTCTCGCTGAAGTAAGAAACAACTCTATTGTCTTGGCTCAAAACTCCTCCAATCGCAATGCCACTTGCATCACACCTTACCTGAAACGTCTTCTCAAAATTTGGCAAGACCAGAATTGGTCGCTCTGTTACTTTCTCCTTCAATGTATTGAAGCTCTTCTCGACCTCCTATGTCCATTTAAAAGACTTGTGCCTCTTCTTCATTGTATCCATCATTGGTGCACAAATTCCACTGAAATCTCTGATGAACTTCCTTTAGAAACTTGCTAATCCATGGAAGCTTCTTACCTCAAACATGCTCCTTGGTGATGGCCATTCTTTGATTGCTTTCACCTTCTCTGGATCCATCTTCATTTCATTTGAAGAGATCACAAAACCCAAGTAAATGAGTTATGTCTTCATAAAAGAGGACTTCTTCAAGCTTATCAACAACTTCTCCTGCTGTAGTCTTGTCATCACTAGTGTCAGGTGCCTCAAATGCTCCTCTTTAGTTTTGATAAAGATCAATATATCGTCTAGATACACAACCATGAACTTGCCAATGAAATCTTTTAGTATTTCATTCATCAATCTCATAAAAGTACTTGAGGCATTGGTTAAGCCAAATGGCATAACAAGCCACTCATACAAACCTTCATTTGTCTTAAAGGTTGTCTTCCACTCATCACCTTCTCTCATTCTGATCTGGTGATATCCACTTTTCAAATCTATCTTAGAAAAGAAATTTGCTATGCTTAAACAATCCATCAAATCATCTATTATTGGCAAAGGGAATCTATACCTGATAGTGATCTTGTTGATGGCTCTCGAGTCTATACACATTCTCCATCCTCCATCTTTCTTTGGACTCAACACAGTTGGTACTGCGCATGGACTCAAGCTCTCTCTGACCAAATGCTTGTCTAAAAATTCCTGGACTTGGTTCTTTACCTCCTCATTATCTCAAGGTGTCAGTCTGTATGCCTCTTTGTTTGGCAGACTTGCTCCTGGTATCAAATCAATATGATGGTTGATACTTCTGATGGGTGGTAATGAGTTAGGCAGTTCATCCACTACTATGTCGCAAACAATTTTCAACAATTCCTAAACTTATTCAGGCAAATCATCCATCGAAGTACTATTAAGGACGACTCTATGTTTCCTCACCACAACAAACTGCATCTCCTATTCTTTCTTAACTTCCTTCAGGAGTTCCTTCCCACTCATGAGAAGTATGTTTGTGTTGGCTTCCCCTTTCACTTTCTTCTCCTCTATTGGTAGAAACATGTGTGTCCTCCCATTCTTCTCCAAGGTGTATGTATTCTTCCTCCCATCATGAATGACATTCCTCTCAAACTTCCATGGTCTTTCCAACAAAATATGGCATACATCCATGGGAATTACATCACACA